>JAKOGI010002045.1:0-148588 GCA_029747015.1 Carnegiea gigantea | reverse complement strand
GTTAACTATTGTGATCCCAAAGGTGACTTGAATTCATGCTTTAGAATGAGACTACTAGCATATGACCTTGAGGAGTGAACTGCCCAATTTCCTTTCCTTTAAACTTCAGTTTGTAGCAATGTATGTAGATAGAATTGTTGCTTACTAGGTGGATTCAGTCTAGATTATCGAAAACCTATGTTCATTTCTAAAGTAAGCCTAATATGGTTGTCCATGCCAACTCATTTGCCCATCTTCAATGCGATTTGCCTTCGGCGCCTAAATAGAGTGAGTAGACGCTTGAAGAGGATTGGCGAGGAGGAGACTGGATACCATAACCCATTTTCTTTCGATTTGAAAGAAGTAGTAATTGCAAAATGAAACCTTTTGGAAAACTACCGTGTCGATCATAGTTGTGTGCGTACATTCTCGAAATGACCGAACTTAGGTTTAGAATTTCGAGGACGAATTTCTTTTAAGGGAGAAGAGTGTAAGACCCGCCTTCTTTATTTTACGTTAACCTAGCTGTCTTACCTTCTTCTTATAAAAAGAGTATTTTTATTAACTATACGAGTTAAATTATTACTGATGTGCTTATGTGAATGATAATTTTATTAAAAAAAATGTTTTCATCGCTATTAATATTATTATCATTATTAGTTTTGAAAATCTTACGATGATTTTTAGTATGTGTTAATATAAATTACTAACGAGTATTAAATCGAGTAGGAACCCGAATATGATTAGTTTGTCAACCTTAGAATTAGTTTCGAGGTTTAATAAATCGAACCTCGACGTATTTGGGATCGAGTAATCGATGAAAGGTCATATTATCGATTTTGCGTTTGGAATTCGGGATGCGAATTAAACTAGCGGTGTTAAGTATTGGGCAAGCTTGAATCAAAAAAAAAAAAGAAAAGAAAGAGAGATGGAGGGGCAATTTGGTAAAATCACACGAGCCCCTTTTTCTTCCCCGTGTTTTCACGATAGCCTGAGCTCCCTCTCTCTTCTATCTGGCTCTTCTTCCTCTTTCCCTCCTCCACCATGCCCGTGGTCAGCAAGCTCCCAAAACTCTCGATTTTCGACTCAACCCAACTCGAAATCCTCCATAATTCACCTCCCTAACCTCAGTCGAGCCCTATGTTGCAAAATCTGGCAGAAATTCGAAGGATTTAGCCACGTTACGGGTGAATTGGGTGGCAATTCAACCCCCAAACGCGAGCGGAAGCTTGGTCGAGCAACCTAGCTTCTAGTTGCTTTGAATCCTCTACAAACTATGAGTAATTAGCGGCCCCAAGCACCCACCACGAGTTCAAGTCAGTGAGTAAGCATTTGGGCGAATTTAGGGTTTGAAATGCACAGGTTTAGGCGTGGTATGGGGCCTGTTCGTGCTTTAATGAGCAAGAGGCGGGGGATTGGAGTCGTTCAAGCCCTAGAGTCGAGTCAGCAGCCTTGGATTCGAGCCTTTAGCTTGGAGTCTAGGTGGGTGTTTCTTGCCTCCTAAGTATTGGTAGTTTCGAAATTGTCTTAACCTTTAAGTTGCGTTCCATGTGAGTTTAGGATTAGTCAGATCGATTGGGGTTATGCATGTTCTGTTTTAGCTAAATTTAGTTTAAATCGATGCATGTCAAGTTTAGTTAGTTTATGCTTGAAAAGTAGCTTCGAAATGAATTATGCATGTTTAAAATCGATTCAAGTATATTTAGTTAATACATGCCTGAAAAGTAGTTTTGAAATGAATTATGCTTGTTTGGAATCGATTCAAGTATGTTTAGTTAATACATGCCTGAAAAATAGCTTCGAAATGAAATATGCCTGTTTAGATTAGATGCATGTACCCTTATTTAATTTATGTTCGTTTAATAACTTCGAAGAAAATGTGAACGTTTAGAATCGATACATGTGCACTTAGTTAATTCATGTTCGTTTAATAACTTCGAAGTGAAATATGAATGTTGAGGATCGATATATGTGCGCTTAGTTAATTCATGTTCGTTTAGTAACCTCAAAGTGAAATATGAATGTTTAAAATCGATACATGTACACTTAGTCAATTCATGCTCGATTAATAGCTTCGAAAAGAAATGACTGTGCTTAGAATCGATACTTGTGTGATTAGTTAGTTTATACCTGAACCGTGACTTCAAAATAGTAAATGAACACCTGGAATGTGATAAGATTCCTGTAATTAGTTTAGTTGGTTTGTTAAGTGTTATTTTAAGTTAAGGCATTGTAGACGTATACGTAAATGTGGTATTATATATATATATATTTATATGTATATATATATATATATATATATATATATATATATATATATATATATATATATATATATATATATATATATATATATATGTATATATATAATATATATATATATATATATATATATATATATATATATATATATATATATATCTATCTATATATATATATATATATATATATATATATATATATATATGTGTGTATATATATCTATATATATATATATAGCCTGCGGTAACGCACCGCTAGATGGTGCTGCTTGTCCAGGTAAGTGCATAAACCCTAGTACACGTCTCTTTATAAGTTTTCATTATAATATGTTATGATTATCGAATTAAAAACCGAGATGGTAGTTGGATAGTTTGAGGTAGAACTACAAGTGGTTCGAGGTTTCTTGTGGTCGGTTGTTATGTAAGGAGGGAGTCTGGGTTGTGAATTAACCGCAATCGTGTGGATTGCGAGGTCATGTGTGGCTTATACTAAGATTGATTGATTATGAAGTGTTTGAATGTGTTATGTGCAAACCCCCTCCCTTTTATGTCATCACGTTTCTTGTTGCGAGTGAGGGTGAGTTTAAAAAGTAAAGTTTTCATGTTTTTAACTAATAGTAGCCATACCTATTAGCAAATGATTGCCTATTTTAACTATGCAAATACAGTTTTGGGAGTGAACTCATTTGAACGGAGGAATCCCTAAAGAATTTAAATAAAAAGAGAGTGCGTTGTATGAAAAAGGATTTCGTTGTGAGAGGCAGCAAACGTATTAGTCGTTATGACCAGAAGCTTTAAATGGCTAAGATAAGTGCTTAGGGATAATAGATGGAAGTGAACCTGCTTGAACGGGGGAATCCCTAGCCTAGGGAGTAATTCCTAGAGACCCTGACGAGGATTAAGGTCCAAAGTTAGTTGCCATCCCGGGAGTAAGAGCTTAGTGTGAGTCAATCTCATTGGGATTGAGTGTAGATCTCTCCCAACCAGCACTTTATGATGATCTTATGCCCAGAATAATTTCCTATTAAGTAAGAAAAACAGTCGGCGTTTTGCCTTTTTAAGTATTTCAGAAAGAAAGTTTTTAAGGGTCATTATGAGATCAATATGAAAGAGATTCTGTTAAGAATATGAGCCCAAAGAGGCTAAGAAAAGAGTTCTTATGAGCCTAAAGAGGCTACGTAAAGTGTTTTTAGAAAAAGAAAGGAAATATTTTCATGCACATCATGTGAATAAGAATATAAGTGCAGTATAAATGAAATTCCAAGTATAGCATGGCCATACCCTTATAATGCATTGAGCATATGAGTTGGAATGTGCATGTTTAGCTACTGAAAGTTCGTGGCATAATCTCTACTTCATATGTTTAGCATCTCATATGAGTGAATTAGATAGACAAAGCATAAATCACAAATTATATCACATAATCTACGAAAGAAGGTTCTGTGCTTAGCTCTCGATGCTTACTTAAGTGTTTGACTGCCTGTTAGTAAAGAAGTTTGGTCATCTAGAGATCTAGAAATGTGTTTGAGTGGTTAAAGTGAAGTTTATGGTTAGTGATACTTCCATAAGAATTTTATGAATGCCTAATATGATAGTAAAATATGAATACGTGATATGTGACTATTAAAGATATCATTACCTGCAACAGTTTTGATTTTAAGGGGGTCGGGGGACACTCACTGAGCGTGTGGTTGCTCATCCCACTGCTCTTTTTCCTTTCTCCCCAGGTTTTTTTATTGACAGGAAGAAGTTGAGTCAGCTATGCTGAAATGGAAGTTACCCTTCCTTAAAGGGAGTCAAGTGTGCCCATAGTGAAGTAGTCTCGCTGTTTGATGATGTTATAGAATGTATTCTTAGTTTGTAAACGTATGTAAACCAAGTATTCTATTTCATATAATGCATATGGTATAAAGGTCGCTCTGTATGGCCGTATGAGCCAACCATCTAATTAGTTAGATGTCTTCATGGCCAAAGTTAGTTACATTCTGGGATGCAAACCCCAATACTCCGGTTGTGTGAACTGTCGAGTTGTATATTTCATTTCTTCTTTATCAATGAACTGTTTTGTTTGATGTACTTCGAGCGACTTGCTCGTTGAGTTATGAACTCCGACGTGTAGCCGTTAAGCTTCTTTTGAAATATTTTACGCTTCCGTTTATCCGCAGGGGTTTATTGCGAGACTTTTGCCCTGGAAACGGTCAGTTTTTAGGGAAAACTCTGTCCGTTTCGCCCCATAATTTAAATAGAAAGTTAAGAAACTGTAACGCTCTTGGCCCTAGGGGCTGGGGGTGTTACATTCACACACACACACACACACATATACTTACTTACATATATATTATATATAAATATAATATATATATATAATATATATATATATCACTATATATATATATATATATATAATATATATATTATGTATGTATGTATGTAATGTATGATGTTGGTGTGATGTATATATATATTATATATATCTATCTATCTGTATTTATATATATGTATGTATATATATATGTATATATATATATATATATATTATATATATATGTAATTTATATATATATATATATATATATATATTATATATATCTGTATATACACACACATATTTTATATATATATATATATATATATATATATATATATATATATATATATATATATATATATATATATATATATATATATATATATATGAGATGTATATGTATATCATACATATATAGATATATCTATATATACTATATATATATGCATATATTTCATATATTATATATGTGTGTATATATATATATATATGTATATTATATATATATATATATATATATATATATATATATATATATATATATCTATATATATATATATATATATACACACACACACACACACACACATACACATATATGTAGTGTGTGTGTGGTATATGTATATCTATATATGTATATGTGGTTGTGTCTATATAGATATGTGTGTGTATATATATATATATATATAGTATATATATGTATATATTGTGTGTGTGTGTGTGTGTTATATTATATATATATATATATATATATATATATATATATTATGATATATATATATATATATATATATGTATGTACGTATGTATGTCTTATTATATGTATACATATGTACATGTATTTGTACACACACATATATATATATATCTATATATATATATATATATATTTATATATATATATAATATATATATATATATATATCTATATATATATTATATATATATCTATATATATATATATATATATATATATATATATATATATATATATATATCTATATATATATATAGATATTATATATATATATATAATATATATTATATATATATATATATATATATTATATATGTATATTGTATGTATATATATATGATATGTTAGATACATATGTATGTAAAGACATATGTATACATACCTATCTATATGTATGTGTCTGTATATCTGTTGTGTGTGTGTGTGTACATATATATATATATATATCATATATATATAATATATATATTATATATACTATACATATATATATATATATATATGTAGTATATAGATGTGATGTATATATCTATATATATTATATATATTATATATATATATATAGAATATATATAATATATATATATATATAGATATATATATATATATATATATATATATATATATTAGTTTTTGTGTGTACGTGTGTGTGTGGTGTATATATATATATATGTATGTAGGTATGTATGTATGTGTGGGTGTGTGTGTGTGTGTGTGTGTGTGGTGTTGATACATGATACCTATACTTACGTACACGCGCATCTATATATATATATATATATATATCATGTATATATATATATATATAATATATATATATATATGTGGACACACTTATACATATACATGTACATACTCATACATACATACATGCATCCATGCATACATATACATACACACAACAACTCTCAATGTGAATGTTTCTTTCACTCAGTCTGGGAAGATCTGAACGTATGCAAGCTGGCCTCTGGAGACATCTCTGCCCACAAAGAGATTGATTCCAAGAAACAAACATAAAAAGAACATTTGGAAAATGTTTCAGAAGTTGAAAAACTATTTATGGGTAAAAGTAATAGCCACGTTACAATACTGGGAACAAGTGTCATTAAATGAAACGTAAATATTAGAATGAAATTAGAATAGTGAGAGTATTACCTTAAACAATCGAAGTAAGATAATAACAATACAAAGAAAATCCTATGAAGGTATTATTACTGCTAGGATACACCAGCGAACTAGGCACAAGAGATAATAGTAGCAGAAACACACAACACCACGTATTCCCTATGCATTTAGAAGACAACAGAAGGGCAAGAATCCAGCTACTTGTGGTCGGTTATCCTAATCCTTGACCTTCATAGACTCATATCCGAAGTCACGTCCTCCGTCAATTGTAATAATTCAAATCTTGTTTAATCACGCCGTTTTAACCTTTTTTTGGTCACAGTGGATCTACCTCTTCTAGCTTAGGGAAGAATAGTCGTTTCACATTTCCTCACGGTTGCATCGACATCCCTCCTCTTCACATGCCCAAACCGTCTATGTCTACTCTCCCTCATCTTTTCTCTTATGGGTTTCAATCCGATTTTATTTCTGATCGCTTCATTCCTAATTCCATCTAAGCTCATTAGGCCACATATCTATCTAATCATCCTTATATTTGCTGGCATCAACCTTTGGACTTGAGCCTTCTTGATTGCCCAACACTTTGAGCCATACAACAATGCTGGTTTGACTGCCGTGTAAAAAAGTTTGCCTTTTAATCTTACTAAGATGTTCTTATCACATTTATAGCACTCCTGAATCATTCTTCCATTTTTGTGATCCAACTTTTACACGCTAGTTAATGTCTTCATCAAAATCCCCTCTCCCCTAAATGATCGAGCCCAAGTGTAAGATGTTCTCAACCCTTAGTATTGCCACACCACCAATGGTGACTTCTCTATTGCCCTATTGCTATCCACAGAATCCACATTTTAACCACTCAATCTTTGTTCTACTTAATTTAAAACCTTTATATTCCAGGGTATATCTCCATTGCGATAATTTGGTTTTAACCCCATCCCTAATTTCATCAACAAGAACAATATCATCAACCGATAGCATACACAATGGCGCTTCGTCTTAGATCCCTTTAGTGAGCTCATCCATAACAATAGCATTCTCCATGGCTGTGCATACATACATACATACATACATACATACATACATACACACATATGTACATGCACACATACATACATGAAATTTTAAGTACAACTACATGACTGACTCATACTTACGTTTTAGTCTATTGTTACAACTTACTGCCACTGTGAACTGCTATTGTTATTGTGTTCATTGATTCAATTGCTCTTGCTATTATTATTGCTATATAAATTAGTTGTATTTGCTTACTTTAAGTGTAATTTTACACAAAAATTTTATGTCATAAAAATTAAAAGCAACAGTACCTTTTTTTAATTGATAAGCAAAGATACATTTGGTATAACATTCAGTTTCCAAAAGACCTGTGCAAATAGAAACACTTGTCCATATTTTACCCAAGTTCAAGATACAACTTACCCATATTTATTTGAAATCGAATTATACTAATTCTGACTTTTATTAGCCACCAAATCGTCATGTCCGATAAACTATTATACCAAATGCTTCAAAGTAATGTACATTAAAGTGAATAAAATCACAAGGACATAGAGAATAAATATGATAATGACATTCCAATATTAATTGCACTATTTTAAACACCAATCAATTTGTGGAGTACGGCAATAACTCACATGGATTGTGGTTTGTTCCATCTTGTATTTTTCCTTTCATGTCTTTATATTTAATTAGCCATTATACCAAAAGATTAGATAGAGTGTGACAATTAATTTTGCAAGTATTATCAAATTTATCCTAAACCTTATAAATTAACTGCTAGAAAATCAACCCACTCGGACCATGTGATAGTACACGGATCAGCCTTCTGCTTTTCTAAATACATGATGATCAAACCGTATGATGTCATTGGCAGCGTCGTTTCACATGGTCCAACCTTGTGGCTCTCTATTCGAACATTCTTGGGAGCAGTGCATGGATGCTGACATCAAAACATCCGCCTCCCTGCAAGCTCGGTGAACCTCCTTCTAGCCTTAGCTGCATACAATTCCACATGACAAAGAAAATAAGGGTGTGTCTCTATCCTACTTTCTTTCATCGGTCAAATGAAGTTGAGCCTTACTTAGCCACTGACTAGCTAGCTGCTGCCGCTTCTGATGGATCAAAAGTGCGTGTTTCACACATGTCAAAATCCATCATCCCTGGAAGAACAATTTTATTATTCTTAATAATTTGATAATTAGTTTAATCAATTCTAATCTCATCATTAGTTGCTAGTCAGGAAGACATGTTTTAAGATTAATTAATTAAAGTTGGCAAGAGTAGTTGACTAATCACTTGCCGCGTAGAGCATTCTCTCTCTTCTTTCATTTTATTTCTTCTTTTAGAGCTGGCCTGATTTACCATCTCCATGCATGCAGGTTCCCAGCTTCAATATCATCATATATACATATACACTCCACTTCTTTAATTTCCCCCTTCCCCCCCCCCCCAAATAAAAAAGTGTTAGGAAATTAGAGCAAACTTATTGCGGAAGCGTTAGGATGAACAATGATAATCAAAAGTAAAACAACGATAACAAGAACAATAAAGAACACCATGATTTACGTGGAAACCCAATGCGGGAAAAAAACACGGACGGTGACGAGCACAAACAATCCACTATGAGAACGAGTGAGTACAATGCGATCACAATCACAACGAGTGATTCGATCAAGCAACAAGATTACAATCTTTTTATAATCTCTCTCACAAATCTATGATAGTGGAAACAGAATACTCTATATGCATTTTTTGCTGGTGTGTTGATAAGGTAGGGGGTGTGCCCTTTATAAAGGGTAGGATAAGCGAGAGAATCCCGTGTGAAACCCTAACCGCCACTGCCACAGCGCCGCCATCGACCACGGGCCATGGGCTATGCCAGGGGCTGCCTGTGGTTCTGTCTGTCTGAGTGACAGCGGCATCGTTCTGGGGCCAAGGACCATGGCCTGACTTCCCCTCGTGGAGAAGCCCGTGAAGTGAGGAATTACGCCACAAAACCCAACAATCTCCACCTTGGACCAACTTCTAACACCAACTCTCGATCACCGCCAAAGCACCCCAAAGGGCAGAGCCCCAAAGGGCAATCAAATGCTATGAATACCAATTAAGTCTAAGCAATGCTCGAACTTAGCTATAGAAAGAGGCTTAGTAAGCATATCTGTAGGATTCTCCAAAGTATGAACCTTCCTCACAGCAATCTCCCCTGCAGCAATTGTATCTCTAACATAGTCATACTTAACACTTATATGCTTGGTCTTGGAATGATAGGTATTATTCTTGATCAAGTGAATAGCACTCTGACTATCCGAAAACACCATAGTAGTACCCTATGGAACTCCAAGCTTAGTAACAAGGCCTCTCAACCAGGTAGCTTCCTTCACTCCTTCAGTAGCAGCAACATACTCAGCCTCCTTAGTAGAAAGAGCTACAATAGACTGAAGCGATGCTTTCCAGGAGATAGCACCTGCACACATAATGAAGATATACGCTGAAATAGACTTCCTCCTGTCAAGATCACCAGCATAATCAGAATTAATAAAACCTGTAACATTCATGTAGCAGCTTTGTTCCTGTCAAACACCAATCCCTTATCAATCGATCCCTTGACATACCTAAGGATCTACTTCACAGCCTCCCAATGATCCCTACCAGGATTATGCATGTAACGACTTACCATACTTACAGCATGTGACAAGTCAGGCCTAGTGCACACCATTGCATACATCAAACTATCAACTGCACTAGAATAAGAAATGTGGGACATCTTCTCAATGTCCTCCTCAGACTGTGGACAACACTCAGCAGACAATTTGAAGTGAGTAGTGGTCCAACTACCGCAATTGCACGAGTAGCCATAGTATAGATGAAGATATCGTTTCTCAAGGACTAATATAACTTATCGAGTCTTGTATTCCAGAATGTGCTAAGGAAAATTCTAATTCAAAGGGTTTGATTTAATAACTTCTAATTCACTATTCTAAATCAATCAAAGAGAAAATATGTCTAGGAATTCTCGTAGTTACGAAAAGACATTGGATCAAAATGACAATCAAGCGCTTTTCTCTAATCGGTTAATCTCGAGGAATTGGAATCTATCTAGAAATTTGATCTATTCTTTTGAAATCAATCAAATTTGCCTAAACTAAGCAAAAGTCATTCTTTCATACTAATTTGCCTTAATCCAAGTGAAACATCTTAAATTACTCTCTAGTCCTCCTAACATACAAATCTCTCTTTTGAGACGACTCCACATTAGGTCTAATCAAGCAGTCCAACAACCAAATGTCACCTTTCAGTTTCTCACCCGATTGTTTCAAGTAAGCAAGTAAATTTCAGCCAAAAATCCACTAACAACATGAATAACTCTTGATAGAACGAAATCCAACCAATCATGAAGATAAGCATAATCCTTTAAATTAGAACATGATCCAACAACATTTTCATAAACTACTAAATCCATAGACAAAAAGTAAACTACTCACACATGATTAAGAATTAAACAACTTAACCAACAATCCAGTGAAATCTGAGAGAAAGGTTTGACTGAAATGACCTTTAACCAAGGGCTTCAAACCGCCTCGAAAACCAAATGCATACACTTAATATTTCTCACCAAAACAAAAATCACACTCTAAGTCTTAAAAGAAACAATAAAATTTAAGAAGAAAAAGAAAACAACTAATCTATGCTAACTCTATGCTTGTGTGTTCTTATTCTCTAGTACTGCAGAACGGGGCCTTTTATAGAGAGGCTCGATTGATCTCAACCACACAGCTGAAGAAAGATGAAGATGCAGCAGTTTTATGTTCACTACAGTCAGTGGCAGGTACCACAGTCCGACTGTGGTCTGGGCTGGAACCGGCTTTATGCTCTTTTCTTGCTCCATGGGCGTGGCCACTCATGGGAGTCCGTGGGGGAAGTCAAAATACATATATTATGGTCAAATATTGGGTAAAAAGGCTTAAAATCCTGCAAAACACATCTAATAACTATACCCAAGCATAAATCGAGAATAGGAGTATAAATAATAACATTAAGCACATAATTCTCCTAAAAATGAAGTAAAATAGCCCTAAAATGATATATATATTAAGCCTTATCAAACTCCCCCATGCTTAAATTGTTGCTTGTCCTCAAGCAATGCTAAAAAAATAAAACTATATATGACCTCCTCGGGATAGACATAGGTAACTTCAAATGGTAAAGCGGATCCAAATGTAGCCCAAAAAGATGCAAAAATCATTAATAAACAGATGAGGGAATGAAATTTGCAAAAACCTTTTGATAGACCATAATGTCAAGCTTGAACCAATCTTCCCAAATCATCAAATACAGTCATTCCAGCGTATGAAACAAGTAAGGCTAGCAAGGTCGGTAGAACCTCACTTTTTAGTCATGTGGCTCTCATCACTCATGTGTTTAATAATAATGAAGGTTCTCTTAATTCTCATTCCTTTGACTCAAATCTACCATAAGTTTGACAAGATTCTGAAATTCCCCATCACCAAAATGCAAACACACTAGACAATCATGAGGACTTTCATAGGGTTGTAATGGGGCTATGGGTAAAGGTAAGAAGGGAACAAATGTTCTAGAAATAAGGAGCTAGATGCCAAATACTAAGAGCTAAACAATTCCAAAGCATCATACGACATCCTCATTGAACCATTACAATTTATCAACAAAATAAATCCCAAATTAAAGAGAGAAAGAGTTGAAAGTTACAAATAACTTACAATCCCAACAAGGCTGACACTTTCTTTCGTTTTTTTCTTTTTCTTTTTTTTTGTTTGTTTTGTTTTTTTTTTTTTTCATTTATTACTTCCTCTTTTCCCCCCCCCCAAAAGGATAGCTAAGAGGATATCCATAACGAACTTTAAAGTTCACTCTTCTCCAAACTTTGTACAATAAAACAAGGGATTTATCAAAATCTCACATCCCTTCACCAAACAGAAAATTCACTAAAAGATAAGAATCCATCTTATCAGTGCCCTATCAACCTTCATGCAAAAGAATGAAACACTCCTCTAGTCTTGGCTTAAAGGTAAGACAAGTATTTGACCATGGGCTATAATAGGAGATTCAAATTAAGAAAATTGGATATAAGCTCAAAGGGGCTAGCAAGGGATACAATATACAACAAAGGTGGCTATTTGGCCGTGGGGCTTAAACAAATCAAAGAAAAAATAAATAAAATACCTTAATCACATTGTTTGAATGCATATGCGAAATGTGATCTTGAATGAGAATCAAAGCAAGTTCTAGGGAAATGACATCAAGGAAGAGTCACACATGAAAGAAACATGAGACTAAAATGATGAATAGCCTCTAAAAGCTCAAAATCTCATAGGACATCTACCAAGGTCAAACTAGCTCACTAGTAAACATACGCCAAAAATCATGAAAAGACTCATAGGGTAAATCAACTCGTATCCAACGTATGGTCAAAACATAGAGATCATTTCGAAAAATTCATTCACAAACAATTTATGCACAATTCAGGCAAATCAAAGGATCAAACTAAACCAAAAAAATCTATCAAATCTAGAAAGATCATCATCAGAGGATTTTTTCCTTTTCTTTTTTTTTGTTTTGTGTTTTTTTTGTATTGTTTTGTTTTCGACTCTTAATAATAATGAAAACTAAAATGCAAATGAACGAAAAAAAAGAAAAACTAAAATGCAACCTAGAATGAAAAGAAAACTAAGTGCACTACTAAACAAAACAAAAACCTAAATCAAAAACTCCAAAAACTACCACTAACTACACATACAAAGCACAAACACACAAACCGAAAATAGGAATCAATGTGGACGCCAAATATGGACGCAGAATAGAAAAAAGGGGGTAGCACAGAGCAATGAGAAAGGGGGTAGTGGTGGGGGATGGGGTGGTTGGCCATAGGAGATATGCTAATCTCGCCAGGTTTCTAGACATGCCCTATAGTCTTGGAAATATTGTGTCTGGGAGGCAAGCAACCTACGAAACTCATCATGGCGCTCTTAGACAAAGTCCCGAAGAGCGGCTGATAAGCCTATATTTTGCCTCATTTAGACTCAATTTTTACCTCCCATTTCGGCAGGTTTCGGTAAAGCTTCAAGAGTATAGAGGTTAATTAGGCATTCCTTACTCCAAATCCGCCTATATGACGTGTTTTTATGTTTTTAGGAGTTCGACTAGAAGAAACGAGGAAAACAAGTCAATGTCGCGCTAAACATGGGCCAAAAGGCAGATTTTGAGTCAAGAGGAAGTGGCATGGGGACACCATGCCATGCAGGATGACCGTGCCACCCCAGGAAACAAGGAAACGAGAGGCAACAATGTGGCATAGGGGCACCATGTCGTGTGGCACGGTCGTGCCACCTTAGTGAATCCCGATTAATTGCGACTTTGCATTGTAATTGAGCATTATTTAGTTTTTCCTCTCTTCTTCTCTCGAAAACGGCGACTTTAGATTTTCTTTAGATTGTTTTTGTGATTGTTGATTTCAAGGCATTGGATTGGAATCGATTAAGGCATTTGGTAGATTTTTACTGCAGTTAATAAAAAGTACATTTCTTTACCTCTTTCCTTTGGTGTTTTAGTTCAAAGTTAATGCTTTTAATCATGTTAACGTTCTTGATTGTGATCGTGATTGAAATGATGAGCAGAGGCTAAATTTGTTGTCTTAGATTAGGCATAGCCCCTATTGTGCGAATTGGAACCATGTTCTAGGTTTTGTTAATGAATTCCTATGTTTATGACTGAACTCCCACTTAGCACACCAAGTGTTCGATGAATTGCCTGAAAGGGTTGAATTTCTGTTCTTAAGTTAGAGTTTAGGAGATCAATGACAGTTGAATCCTTTGCTCAGAGCTGCTTTGTGAGCAATTTAATTTGTTGACATGAAAATAGTTAGGAGTTTAATTGGGAATAACGGTTACTTGATCCTATGGTTTGGTTGATTCCTGTTTCATGAAAATAGATAATTAGAATCACCTAATCAGTCTAACGACCTTCGAGAGAAGGTGTAGGTGCGCTTTAATTGGTAATCATTCCATTTCAGTTGTCTGCGTGAGTTGAATAGCATGACTTAGTTTATAATCCAAGGAGCACAATAGTGTGGTGAACCCCAATTTGGGACCCTTGTTAATATTGATTTAGATAACAGCAGTAGTTTTCAGCAGAATAGAACTGTTACTCACTGAAAACCAATTTTAGTAGATTCTGGCATAAATAGAGTGTTATATATTGATTCGTTGGTTGAAATCGAGTTCTCTATGGACACGACCCATACTTGCCGGTGCTAGCTACAACTGGCACCGTGCACTTGCGGTATTTTTAACTCAACAAGTTTTTGGTACCGTTGCCAGGGAACTTGGTTGTTTCAACATCGAAAGCGATTTTAAACGCTCTAGATTAGGCTTTTTCTTTTTCTTTTCCGTTTTTCCTTTTCCCTCTTGTTCTTTTAGCTTTGCTTGAACCTGCTTATGCTTGGTATAGTTTTTGGCTTTGTATGTACAGGCGCAGTCAGAGGGGGTGACCATTCATTCCTTTCAACCCTGAGATAAAAGCCACTGCGCGAAGGCAAACCGATGTAAGAAAGAGGCAATTGCAATAAGACAGCACTATGGCCGAGAGAAATCCTGGGGTGCTGCAGGACTATCTCCTACTGCAAGCCACCGGCCTCACTTCATCCATTGTCAATCCGGTCGTTGAAGCGAACAACTTCGAGCTGCGACCTGCTTTTGTATCCTTCGTGGAGAAGGATCAGTTTAGTGGACGACCCACGGAGAACCCCCACATTTACCTTCGCAACTTCCTAGTGAAGTGTGACACAATTAAGTTCAACGGGGTCTCCGCTGATGCCGTCAGACTTCGGCTCTTTCCTTTCTCGCTGACAGACAGAGCTAGTGATTGGCTCCTCAATGAAAAGCCCAACTCCTTTACAACCTAGGAGGCCTTATCAACTGCATTCCTGGGCAAGTACTTTCCCCCAGGCAAGACCGCTAAGTTGAGAGCGGAAATCACCTCCTTCTCTCAACGAGGCGATGAGTCACTCTATGAGGCGTGGGAACGGTTTAAGGATCTTCAACGCCAATGCCCCCATCACGGAGTGCCCAACTGGCTTCTAATCCAAACCTTCTATAATGGATTAGACCAGTCACTGAAGATGTCAGTTGACGTCGCAGCTGGCGGCGCACTTATGGGGAAGTCGATAGAGGCTGCGAAGGCCTTGTTGGAAAAGATGGCCTCCAATAATTACCATTGGTTCAGCGAGAGAGCAGCCCTAAAGAGGGCCAGTGGGATCTATGGGATCGACGCTGTGGACCTGCTAGCCAGCAAGGTTGATGCCTTGGCACAGCGTTTCGACAGGCTTGGAACTCCTCCTCCAGGGAGTTTAGTGGGAGGTCCATCTGGTGCAATGTTTGAGGTTGGAGCCCTTTGTGAGATTTGTGGCATTCAAGGCCACATTACTGCTAAGTGTCAATCCACTTACCCTAGCATGGAGCATGCCAATGCAATGCAAAACTACGGCCAATGCGCACAAAATAACCCCTTCTCAAAATATATAACCCCGGTTGGAGAAATCACCCAAATTTCTCCTACCGTAACAACAATCCCATGCCACCCACTACTTCCCAACCACAATCCCTCGGTTTCCAATACAAGGCACCCTACATCCCACCTCCACAACAACAACCACCCCAGCCAAAATCCAATCTGGAGAGTCTTATGGAGCGCTTCCTAGCGATCCAAGCCAAGATTAATGAGGCGTTAGGTGAGTCGGTCAGTCAATTGACTACTAAATTTGAAACTATAACCACTCACCAGAAGATGCTGGAGAATCAGATCGCCCAGATTGCGCAGCAAGTGAGCCATTTGTCTAGACCCCAGGGACATTTGCCAGGTCAACTCGAGACCAATCCTAAAGGTCAGATGAATGCCATCACACTGCGAAGTGACAGGGAGTTAGAGAGTCCTCCAATGCCTATAAGGGAGGAAAGGAGGGAGACTGATGATGAGGGTGATGCTGCCAGGGAGGCCCTCAATGAGCCTTCTAACGAGAGGGTCCATACTAAAAGGACCTAGGAGATTAGAGCAGAACAAGTTTCACCTCCAGTGAGGCCCTACACACCTCTAGTCCCATATCCTCAGAGGCTCGTAAGGTCTAAGGAGAAGCACAAGTACAGGAAGTTCCTCGATATGCTTAAAACATTCCACATCAACATCCCCTTCCCCGAGACTATTACCGACATGCCTTCTTACGCTAAATTTCTGAAGGATTTATTATCCAACAAAGGGAAGTTGCTCGAGAATACTACCGTAGTACTCACTGAGGAGTGTAGTGCAATTATTCTGAACAAACTGCCTCCTAAGCTTTCAGATCCAGGAAGCTTCTCCATCCCTTGTTCAGTTGGGGATGTGATTATCAGCAAGGCACTATGCGACCTTGAAGCTAGTGTGAGCCTTATGCCCTATTCCATATGCAAGAAGCTGTAAGTGGAGGAGATGAAATCCACTACCATCTCTCTGCAGCTAGTTGATAGATCAGTCAAATACCCTTTAGGTATTCTTGAGGATGTCCCACTATAAGTGGGAAAGTTCTTCATACCATGTGATTTCGTGGTTATGGAGATGAAGAACTCCCACATTCCTATCATACTTGGGCGACCTTTCTAGCCACTGCCGAAGTAATAATAGATGTGAAGAATAGCAGGCTTTCCCTTCAAGTAGGGGATGAACAGGTGGACTTTAGCTTGCCACAGGCTATGGCCTCCCCTACCTCAGGTGACTCGTACTGTAGAGTCATTGTATTAGAGAAAGCTCTCAACCGAGAAGGCAAGGCCTAATTTTCTGTGGAGGATCCATTGGAAGCTGCATTGATTGTTTGCTATGCCACTAACTCCTGTTCAGGGGAGAAGGAGGAGTATGCCCAACTCCTCAATGAGTCTACTGCCTATATATCTAGGGAGTCCCACAGAGAGATCCTTGGTATGGAGGAGCTTACCTCTAAGAAAGAAGAGGAGTGCCCACCGAAGGTAGAACTAAAACCTCTACCTTCCCATCTCAGGTATGAATTTCTCGACTCCTTCCATCAGTTTCCCGTTATCGTTGATGCTAAACTGGATGACCTCCACCATAGTTGTTGGATGTGCTTCGTAAGCATAGTGGTGCCATTGGGTATAGTATCGATGATATTCAGGGGCTTAGTCCTTTGTTTTGCATGCACCGTATTTTTCTTGAGGACAGTCATCGCCCCTCCCGACAACCTCAGCGCCGTCTAAATCTTAACATGCAAGAGGTTGTTAAAAAAGAGATTATTAAACTACTTGATGCTGGAATCATCTACCCTATCTTAGACAGTGAGTGGGTGAGTCCAGTTGAGGTAGTCCCCAAAAAGGGAGGCATGACTGTCATAAAGAATGAGCAGAATGAGCTTATTTCCACTAGGACTGTGACCGGGTGGCGAATGTGCATTGATTACCTAAACTAAATCAAGCCACCCGGAAAGATCATTTCCCCCTCCCCTTCATTGACCAAATGTTGGAAAGGTTAGCACGGCATTCATTCTTCTGTTATATGGATGGTTATTCAGGTTTCTTTCAGATTCCTATTCATCCTGATGACCAGGAGAAGACGACTTTCACGTGCCCATATGGTACCTTCTCTTATCAAAGGATGCTATTCGGATTGTGCAATGCCCCTGCCACTTTCTAGCGCTGCATGACCGCCATATTCTCTGATCTTATTGAAGACGTCATGGAGGTGTTTCTGGATGACTTCTCCGTTTATGGAGGTACCTTTGCCCTTTGCTTAGAAAATTTAACCAGGGTGCTCCATAGATGCGTAAGAAGTCAACCTAGTGCTAAATTGGGAGAAGTGTCACTTTATAGTACAGGATGGGGTAGTACTAGATCATGTCATTTCTGCTAGGGGCATTGAGGTGGACAGAGCAAAAGTTGAGGTCATTGAGCAATTGCCCCTTCCTACTTCGATAAAAGGGGTGAGGAGTTTCATTGGTCATGCGGGGTTTTATTGTCTTTATCAAGGATTTCTCTAAGATTGCTAAACCTTTAACTCAGCTGCTCGCCAAGGATGCCCTGTTTATCTTTACTGATGAGTGCCATGGGGATTTTTGTAGGATCAAATAGGCACTAATTTATGCCCTCATCATATAACCACCAGACTGGGATATCCCATTTGAGATCATGTGCGATGCTAGCGACCATGCGGTGGGGGCAGTTCTCGGGCAAAGGAAGGATAAGAAACCAGTGGTGATCTACTATGCTAGTAGAACATTGGATAAGGCCCAGCAGAACTACACCATGACTGAGAAGGAGCTGCTTGCGGCCGTGTACGCAATGGAGAAATTTAGACCTCATCTCCTATGTTCTAAGGTCATCGTGTACACCGACCATTCTGCACTGAAGCACCTCCTCGAGAAGAAGGATGCTGAGCTTTGCCTCATCTGGTGGATTCTGCTGCTCCAGGAGTTTGACCTGGAGATCAAGGACAAGGCGGGAGCTGAGAATATCATAGCTGATCATCTCTCCAGGCTCATTATTGAGAGCTACGACACCCCCATTGACGATGCTTTCCCTGACGAGCATCTCCTAGCCATCTCGTCAAGACAGGCTCCTTAGATTGCCGATATTGCCAACTACCTGGCCTCAGGAGTCATGCCATATGACTTGTCCTCCCATCAGAAGAAGAAATTCTTCTATGACATCAAACACTGTTTCTGGGAGGAACCCTTCCTATACAAGCTGTGTAAGGATGGGATCTATAGGCATTGCCTCCTTAAGGAGGAGGTCCAGAGCGTGATCTTTCATTGTCACGACTCTCCATGGGGGGGCATGCTAGCGCCTCCAAGACTGCAGCTAGAGTACTCCAAGCTAGGTTCATTTTGCCCTCACTCTTCAAGGATGTTTACATGTACGTTCGCTCATGTGACCACTGCCAGTGAACAGGGAACTTATCAACGAAGAATGAGATGCCCCTCAACTTCATCCTCGAAGTTGAGATTTTTGATATAGAGGGAATAGACTTCATGGGTTCTTTCCCATCTTCAAAGGGCAACAAATACATCCTCGTTGCAGTAGATTATGTCTCCAAATGGGTGGAGGCTGTGGCTAGCCCTACCAATGACTCCAGAGTAGTGGTCAAGCTTTTCAAGAAAGTTATTTTCCCTCACTTTGGAGTCCCTAGGGTGCTAATTAGTGACAATGGGGCGCACCTCATACAGAAGAAAATTGAAGCTCTCTAGAAGAAGTATGGAGTGCACCACAAGTATGGGCTTGGCTACCACCCTCACACTAGTGGCCAAGTGGAGATCCCCAACCACGAAATCAAGTCTATTCTAGAGAAAACGGTGGCGAGATCGCAAAAGGATTGGGCAGACAAGCTCGATGACGCCCTTTGGGCCTACCGCACGGCCTTCAAGACCCCTATTGGCACCACCTCCTTTTGACTCATCTATGGCAAGCCTTGTCACCTCCCCGCGGAGCTGGAACACAAGGCTTACTGGGCCATCTAGCACTTCGATTTTGATTTGAAGTGTGCAGGGGAGAAAAGGCTGTTGCAGCTGAACAAACTAGACGAAATTTGATTTGATGCCTATGAGAGTTCGAAACTCTATAAAGAGAGGGTAAAGAGGTGGCATGATCGGTTTATCAACAGGTGAGAGTTCCAGGAAGGCGACTTAGTTCTCCTCTTCAATTCTCGCTTAAAGCTCTTCTCGGGAAAGCTTCGTTCTAGATGGTTGGGCCTCTTCAAGGTGTTGAAGGTGTACCCATATGGGGCTATTGAGATCGGCACTGAGCCTACCGGCTCGTTTAAGGTGAACGGGTCTCGCCTGAAACACTACATCGCCGGTGAGTCACTTGAGGGGAAGGTTACTTATGCCCTCCCCGATGTCTCGTCCCCCTAGAGAATCTTAAGGTCAAGCTTGGGACCTAAAACAAGCACTTCTTGGGAGGCAACCCAAGCTTTATTGCGTTCGGAAAAAAAGAAATAAAAAAGAGAAAAAAATAAAAATGAAAAAAAACGGAGGAGAAGAGAGAAAAAAAAGTTCAAGGAAAAAATGAGCGAGAAAATGAAGCAACGGATTTGGAAGGAGATGACTTAGCGGGCAGAAAGTCGGCATGGGCACCCCATGTTGTGCAGCATGGGCGTGCCACATCTTCTCAATACTTCAAGAAAAAAAAAAAGAGGGAGCAAGAAAAGATATGGTCAAAAAAGCGGCACAGTTGCACCGTGCCTTTAGGCACGACCGTGTCGTCTTTTAAGCTTGCAGCGCACTGGCAGCAGAGTGGCACGGGGTTATGGCACGACCGTGCCACATTAAACCTCGGGTAAAACACCGATTTCTTCTTCTTCCTCCTTCTTCCCCATTCAAGCTTCCCCCTTTCTCTCTCTAAAAAAATCGAAAGCTCCTCTCTCACCCTCACCATTGCCCACTCACATCTTGCCCCAAGCCTCTCAAATTCTTCCAAATTTCTCCACATTTCTTCAATTCCTTCGCTCTCCTCTCAAACTTCTCACCTTTTCACCTCAAACTCATCCCATTCCACAACTCGCTTTCTCTCTCTAAAATCCTAACCTCCATTGTTGAGGTTGAAGGTCGTAGAGAAAGAAATTGGCCCCTCTCCTGCTATTTTTAGCTCCTACCGCTACCGTTGGGTCCTAATTTGTGTTCATTCACTCCATGGGCAAGAGATGAGTTGGAGAGGCTTCAAGGGCTCCTTCCTAACCTAAGAAATCATCAAGGGCAACCTCCTCTTCAGCCGCAACTGCTTCTACTACAGGTACTAAGGATGCATACCCTTTCATTTTACCTACTAGCACTAGGGGTTTGCAATTTTCCAGTGATGAACAAAAGTCACGCTATGAGCTTTTAGCCACTAGAAACACTAGTGAACAAAAGTATTTTCATGCTGACTCATTGAGATCTTTGGGAATGTTGGATGATATGCTGACTCTACTTGGTAGATTAGGATGAACTGAGTATATAAACATGCGATGTACATCCTATGATCGCCTTATGATTGAGTTTTGAGTTCCCTCAATGTGGATTGGGATGGTAGTTATGGTGGTCATGAGGTCGCCATTTATTTTCGTATGTTCAACATCGACCACCAGATGAGTTTAAGGATGTTTAATAAATTGCTGAGATTTCCAGTGGTCAATGGGGCTTTTAGAGATGTGCCCTCGTTGTGGCGACCTGATCCCATTTGGCTGAGCATTACCTGCTCCAAACGGAAGGAATACCGTGACCGGTGGGGGACACCTAGGATTTTTGACCCCCGACAGGCGAAGGCCACAGACATCTGCGGTACCTGCAACACCTAACCGCCAATATTATTTTCGGGCATAACGACAACCAAAATGGTTGTTGGAAGGCAGAGCTGTTTATTATCTGGTGTACCCTGTCAGGAAATTGACACGGGGTTCTTTATAATCCGCCATTTAGCGGAAGTAGCCAAGACTAGCAACAAGAATGTTATTAGCGTTGGCGGCACTGTTACCGCCATTGCTAATGCCATAGGCTACAGCTTGCGGCTCTCCACTCCCAAGCCCCATTTCCTAGGTGGTCACCTCGACCTTGGCATCCTTCACCATATGTATATTATTGACACCCGAGGCGACACCATTAGATACCCCCACCACAAAACCATCCTTTTCACCCTGCCCAGTGTTGAACGCACCACGGTCGCCAACAAAAGAAATTGGAACTGCCACCAGAGGATTGTTAGGGCCACTGTTCAACCTAGGGAGGAACAGTTAGCGGCAAATGCGGACATCGAGTTTGATGAGGAGGGGGATGAGGAGTATGATGAGGAGGAGGAGGAGGATATTGATGCGGGCTGAGGAGAGCCCGAGCCGAAGGCTGCCCATGCTGAGGAGGCGGCCATCGCACCACCTCCACCGTTCACACATGAGATGGGTGGGTCTTCTTCCTGGACGGCATACATGCCGCTCGACCCCACCTTTCTCCAATCTTTTTCCAACCTCCATATGGAAGTTTCAGGGCTTCGGGAAAGATTCACTGGCATGCGGGCGGATTTAGGTCCCCTATCCGGGCGCATGTGGAGTCTCCTATTTTCGGGGTTTCGTCGACCGCCAGGAGGAGCTGGAGCATCGGCGGATTCAGATGGAGGAGGAACGGGCTGTGAGGGAAGCCCGGGAGTACGAGGAGCACCGGCGGATGAACGAGCTACTTTAGCGTCAGTTAGAGTCCATTCGACAGATGGAGGAGCGTTTACGCTCCTTTCAGGGCGGTCAGGGCGGCTCCTCATCCTTCGCATCTTATGATACCTCCACCTTCCATCCATTTCCTCCACATTTCTGGCCACCTCCAGGGCCTGACAGCACCTAGTGACTGTGAGTGTATCCCCTCCTTCCCCTTCTTTTCTTATGCATCGCATTTAGCACTTTAGGTTTCATTCTAGTTTAGAGGTATTCCTAGGTCATTGTTAGGTGTTCATTTCATTTGATGCATTAGGTACGCATATAGGTAGGGTTGTATTGTACATTTTTCATTTTCTAACCCTTGGTCTCGAGTGGAAACGTGTTGGTTGGGGCTTTCCAAGACTGCGAGGTAATTCTTCCAACTCTTCTCTTCATTTATCCACTAGTTGACTGCTAAGGGTGATTTATTGTTTTGGTTTTTACTACCTTCAAAACCAAAAAAAAAAAAAATTGAAACCCCTCCTATCAAGACAACCAAGGCGTTGGTGATTAGTTGGTTGACATGGTTGTGCATATTTATGGGTTATTTGAGGCAAATACCTTTGGTTGATGATTTTGAAAGCATTTTGATCGCATTGTTTGGTTTGTATACTGTTTGCCCTTGAACTTCCCTCATCATGATTGATTATTCCTTTTAAGTGGGGTATCTCTGGGGCTAGTTGTATGTTTGGTAGTCTGACCCGTGAGATTTGAGCCTATAGACTAATTCATCAATTTAGTCTCACCTTTTCTTTCATGGGTGTCTCTTCCAGTATACATCTCTAGAACATGCTTTGATTCTCTTTGAAATTGCATTCAGCATGTGCATTATGATAATATGATAGAGGCATTCATTTGTTTCCAGAGCTACATAACCAAATCTATCACCCGTGTTTTAATGTTTTGACCCCTTGCTTGCCCCTTTGATCCTTGCCCATTTTTGTTGTAAACCCTTCACTATTAGCTATTGGCCTAAACACGTCTCCTAACTCTAAGCCAAAATCAGTGGGGCAACACTTCATTATTTTGTGGGTCGTTTTTGGGTGTTATGCAAATTGGTGGTTCATTTTGGTATATGCGAGGATGTATCATAATGATCATTGGGGATTGAGTGTATAGTTATTGCGTGTGCCAATCATTCATTTCCTTTTCAAAAACAAAGGAAGAGAAACATGTTTCAAAAAAAAAGAAAAAAAAAGGAAAAAGAAATTTGTTGAAATCCAAATGAATGAAAGAAAAAAAAAGAACAGAAGTGGTGAATGAGATGTTTGGCATGTTGTCGTCATTCATTCCTGATGGTCTATCTGCTTAAGGGTGTATTCTTATTGCGTTTTAGGGAGTGTGTGGTACAGTTGGTTCAATTGTTGGTTGCTCACTCGCTTCGGCTGTTAGCTCCTCATTTCCCAAATTATTTGCCCCATTTCTACTTGTGCCCTTAGCCCTATTACAACCTTAAAAAGTCCTGTTGACTATTGTTTTGCATATTGCACTTTCGTAGTGGAGAATTGAGAATCTTAACAAGCCTATGCTAGTTTGTTTGATTAGAAGAGAGTTGAGTGAACCTTTTTACATCTTAAACACATATGAGGGAGCGCATTTGCTTTGTTCCCCCTATGAGAGTCACTGCCAGGCCTTCTAACCCACCACTTATTTGGAGGCGCCTTGATTGGGGAGGGGTGTGATATGGTATGACTGGATGCCTAGTTGAACATGTGGTCTTCCCAATGTTTTCAATTGAGTTTGAAATTACACATTTATGCCTCGAATTGCTCTACTAGTTATGCACACCTATGCTTGATTTGACTGATCTCCCATTGGCCTTGCCTGAGGAGGCGAGTGGTTAGAGGTTTTTGACCCCCTGTCGGTTTATTCATGTTTCAGTCTCCGGGCTCATTATTGAGAGCCACGACACCCCCATTGACGATGCTTTCCCTGATGAGCATCTCCTAGCCATGTCGTCAAGACAGGCTCCTTAGATTGCCGATATTGCCAACTACCTGGCCTCAGGAGTCATGCCATATAACTTGTCCTCCCATCAAAAGAAGAAATTCTTCTATGACATCAAACACTGTTTCTGGGAGGAACCCTTCCTATACAAGCTGTGTAAGGTTGGGATCTATAGGCATTGCCTCCTCAAGGAGGAGGTCCAGAGTGTGATCTTTCATTGTCACGACTCTCCATGGGGGGGCATGCTAGCGCCTCCAAGACTGCAGCTAGAGTACTCCAAGCTAGGTTCTTTTGGCCCTCACTCTTCAAGGATGTTTACATGTACGTTCGCTCATGTGACCGCTGCCAGTGAACAGGGAACTTATCAAGGAAGAATGAGATGCCCCTCAACTTCATCCTCGAAGTTGAGATTTTTGATGTATAGGGAATAGACTTCATGGGTCCTTTCCCATCTTCAAAGGGCAACAAATACATCCTCGTTGCAGTGGATTATGTCTCCAAATGGGTGGAGGCTGTGGCTAGCCCTACCAATGACTCCAGAGTAGTGGTCAAGCTTTTCAAGAAAGTTATTTTCCCTCACTTTGGAGTCCCTAGGGTGCTAATCAGTGACAATGGGGCGCACCTCATAGAGAAGAAACTTGAAGCTCTCTTGAAGAAGTATGGAGTGCACCACAAGTATAGGCTTAGCTGCCACCCTCACACTAGTGGCCAAGTGGAGATCCTCAACCACGAAATCAAGTCTATTCTAGAGAAAACGGTGGCGAGATCGCGAAAGGATTGGGCAGACAAGCTCGATGACGCCCTTTGGGCCTACCGCACGGCCTTCAAGACCCCTATTGGCACCACCCCCTTTTGACTCATCTATGGCAAGCCTTGTCACCTCCCCGTGGAGCTGGAACACAAGGCTTACTGGGCCATCTAGCACTTCGATTTTGATTTGAAGTCTGCAGGGGAGAAAAGGCTGTTGCAGCTGAACAAACTAGACGAAATTTGATTTGATGCCTATGAGAGTTCGAAAGTCTATAAAGAGAGGGTAAAGAGGTGGTATGATCGGTTTATCAGTAGGCGAGAGTTCCAGGAAGGTGACTTAGTTCTCCTCTTCAATTCCCGCTTAAAGCTCTTCTCGGGAAAGCTTCGTTCTAGATGGTTGGGCCCTTTTAAGGTGTTGAAGGTGTACCCATATGGGGCTATTGAGATCGGCACTGAGCCTACCGGATCGTTCAAGGTCAACGAGTCTCGCCTGAAACACTACATCGCCGGTGAGTCACTTGAGGGGAAGGTTACTTATGCCCTCCCCGATGTCTCGTCCCCCTAGAGAATCTTAAGGTCAAGCTCGGGACCTAAAACAAGCACTTCTTGGGAGGCAACCCAGGCTTTATTGCGTTCAGAAAAAAAAAAGAAATAAAAAAGAGAAAAAAATAAAAATGAAAAAAAACGGAGAAGAAGAGAGAGAAAAAAGTTCAAGGACAAAATGAGCGAGAAAAAGAAGCAACGGATTTAGAAGGAGATGACTTAGCGGGCAGAAAGTTGGCATGGGCACCCCATGCTGGGCAGCATGGGCGTGCCACATCTTCTCAAGACTTCAAGAAAAAAAAAGAGGGAGCAAGAAAAGATATGGTCAAAAAAGCGGCACAGTTGCACCGTGCCTTTAGGCACGACCGTGTCACCTTTTAAGTTTACAGCGCACTGGCAGCAGAGTGGCACGGGGTTATGGCACGATCGTGCCACATTAAACCTCGGGTAAAACACCGATTTCTTCTTCTTCCTCCTTCTTCCCCATTCAAGCTTCCCCCTTTCTCTCTCTAAAAAAACCGAAAACTTCTCTCTCACCCTCACCATTGCCCACTCACATCTTGCCCCAAGCCTCTCAAATTCTTCCAAATTTCTCCACATTTCTTCAATTCCTTTGCTCTCCTCTCAAACTTCTCACCTTTTCACCTCAAACTCATCCCATTCCACAACTCGCTTTCTCTCTCTAAAATCCTAACCTCCATTGTTGAGGTTGAAGGTTGTAGAGAAAGAAATTGGCCCCTCTCCTGTTATTTTTAGCTCCTACCGCTACCTTTGGGTCCTGATTTGTGTTCATTCACTCCATGGGCAAGAAATGAGTTGGAGAGGCTTCAAGGGCTCCTTCCCAACCTAAGAAATCATCAAGGGAAACCTCCTCTTCAGCCGCAACTGCTTCTACTAAAGGTACTAAGGATGCATACCCTTTCATTTTACCTGCTAGCACTAGGGGTTTGCAATTTTCTAGCTATGAACAAAAGCCACGCTATGAGCTTTTAGCCACTAGAAACACTAGTGAACAAAAGTATTTTCATGCTGACTCATTGAGATCTTTGGGAATGTTGGATGATATGCTGACTCTACTTGGTAGATTAGGATGAACTGAGTATATAAACATGCGATGTACATCCTATGATCGCCTTTTGATTGAGTTTTGAGTTCCCTCAATGTGGATTGGGATGGTAGTTATGGTGGTCATGAGGTCGCCATTTATTTTCGTATGTTCAACATCGACCACCAGATGAGTTTAAGGATGTTTAATGAATTGCTGAGATTTCCAGTGGTCAATGGGGCTTTTAGAGATGTGCCCTTGTTGTGGCGACCTGATCCCATTTGGCTGAGCATTACCTGCTCCAAACGGAAGGAATACCATAACCGGTGGGGGACACCTAGGATTTTTGACCCCCGACAGGCGAAGGCCACAGACATCTGCGGTACCTGCAACACCTAACCGCCAATATTATTTTCGGGCATAACGACAACCAAAATGGTTGTCGGAAGGCAGAGCTGTTTATTATCTGGTGCACCTTATCAGGAAATTGACACGGGGTTCTTTGTAATCCGCCATTTAGCGGAAGTAGCCAAGACTAGCAACAAGAATGTTATTAGCGTTGGCGGCACTGTTACCGCCATTGCTAATGCCATAGGCTACAGCTTGTGGCTCTCCACTCCCAAGCCCCATTTCCTAGGTGGTCACCTCGACCTTGGCATCCTTCACCATATGTATATTATTGACACTCGAGGCGACACCATTAGATACCCTCACCACAAAACCATCCTTTTCACCCTGCCCAGTGTTGAACGCACCACGGTCGCCAACAAAAGAAATTGGAACTGCCACCAGAGGATTGTTAGGGCCACTGTTCAACCTAGGGAGGAACAGTTAGCGGAAAATGAGGACATCGAGTTTGATGAGGAGGGGGATGAGGAGTATGATGAGGAGGAGGAGGAGGATATTGATGCGGGCTGAGGAGAGCCCGAGCCGGAGGCTGCCCATGTTGAGGAGGCGGCCATCGCACCACCTCCACCGTTCACACATGAGATGGGTGGGTCTTCTTCCTGGACGGCATACATGCCGCTCGACCCCACCTTTCTCCAATCTTTTTCCAACCTCCATATGGAAGTTTCAGGGCTTCGGGAAGGATTCACCGGTAGGCGGGCGGATTTAGGTCCCCTATCCGGGCGCCTGTGGAGTCTCCTATTTTCGGGGTTTCGTCGACTGCCAGGAGGAGCGGGAGCATCGACGGATTCAGATGGAGGAGGAATGGGCTGTGAGGGAAGCCCGGGAGTACGAGGAGCACCGGCGGATGAACGAGCTACTTTAGCGCCAGTGGAGTCCATTCGACAGATGGAGGAGCTTTTACGCTCCTTTCAGGGCAGTCAGGGCGGCTCCTCAACCTTCGCATCTTATGATAGCTCCACCTTCCATCCATTTCCTCCGCATTTCTGGCCACCTCCAGGGCCTGACAGCACCTAGTGACTGTGAGTGTATCCCCTCCGTCCCCTTCTTTTCTTATGCATCGCATTTAGCACTTTAGGTTTCATTCTAGTTTAGAGGTATTCCTAGGTCATTGTTAGGTGTTCATTTCATTTGATGCATTAGGTACGCATATAGGTAGGGTTGCATTGTACATTTTTCATTTTCTAACCCTTGGTCTCGAGTGAAAACGTGTTGGCTGGGGCTTTCCAAGACTGCGAGGTAATTCTTCCAACTCTTCTCTTCATTTATCCACTAGTTGACTGCTAAGGGTGGTTTATTGTTTTGGTTTTTACTACCTTCAAAACAAAAAAAAAAAAAAAAAATTGAAACCCCTCCTATCAAGACAACCAAGGCGTTGGTGATCAGTTGGTTGACATGGTTGTGCATATTTATGGGTTATTTGCGGCAAATACCTTTGGTTGATGATTTTGAAAGCATTTTGATCGCATTGTTTGGTTTGCATACTGTTTGCCCTTGAACTTCCCTCATCATGATTGATTATTCCTTTTAAGTGGGGTATCTCTGGGGCTAGTTGTATGTTTGGTAGTCTGACCCGTGAGATTTGAGCGTATAGACTAATTCATCAATTTAGTCTCACCTTTTCTTTCATGGGTGTCTCTTCCAGAATACATCTCTAGAACATGCTTTGACTCTCTTTGAAATTGCATTCAGCATGGGCATCATGATAATATGATAGAAGCATTCATTTGTTTCCAGAGCTACATAACCAAATCTATCACCCGTGTTTTAATGTTTTGACCCCTTGCTTACCCCTTTAAGCCTTGCCCATTTTTGTTGTAAACCCTTCACTATTAGCTATTGGCCTAAACACGTCTCCTAACTCTAAGCCAAAGTCAGTGGGGCAACACTTCATTATTTTGTGGGTCGTTTTTGGGTGTTATGCAAATTGGTGGTTCATTTTGGTATATGCGAGGATGTATCATAATGATCATTGGGGATTGAGTGTATAGTTATTGCGTATGCCAATCATTCATTTCCTTTTCAAAAACAAAGGAAGAGAAACATGTTTCAAAAAAAAAAAGAAAAAAAAGCAAAAAGAAATTTGTTGAAATCCAAATGAATGAAAGAAAAAAAAGAACAGAAGTGGTGAATGAGATGTTTGGCATGTTGTCGTCGTTCATTCCTGATGGTCTATCTGCTTAAGGGTGTATTCTTATTGCGTTTTAGGGAGTGTGTGGTACAGTTGGTTCAATTGTTGGTTGCTCACTCGCTTTGGCTGTTAGCTCTTCATTTCCCAAATTATTTGCCCCCTTTCTACTTGTGCCCTTAGCCCTATTACAACCTTAAAAAGTCCTGTTGACTATTGTTTTGCATATTGCACTTTCGTGGTGGAGAATTGAGAATCTTAACAAGCCTATGCTAGTTTGTTCGATTAGAAGAGAGTTGAGTGAACCTTCTTACATCTTAAACACATATGAGAGAGCGCATTTGCTTTGTTCCCCCTATGAGAGTCACTGCCAGGCCTTCTAACCCACCACTTATTTGGAGGCGCCTTGATTGGGGAAGGGTGTGATATGGTATGACTGGATGCCTAGTTGAGTTATGCACACCTATGCTTGATTTGACTGATCTCCCATTGGCCTTGCCTGAGGAGGCGAGTGGTTAGAGGTTTTTAACCCCCTGTCGGTTTATTCATGTTTCAGTCTTGCTTGGGGACAAGCAAGAGATAAGTATGGGGGAGTTGGTAAACCTATATTTTGCCTCATTTAGACTCGATTTTTACCTCCCATTTCGGCAGTTTTCGGTAATACTTCAAGAGTATAGAGGTTGATTAGGCATTCTTTACTCCAAATCTGCCTATATGACGTGTTTTTGTGTTTTTAGGAGTTCGACTGGAAGAAACGAGGAAAACAAGTCAATATCATGCCAAACAGGAGCCAAAAGGTAGATTTTCAATCAAGAGGAAGTGGCATGGGGGCACCATGCCATGCAGGATGACCGTGCCACCCCAGGAAACAAGGAAACGAGAGGCAGCAATGTGGCACGACCGTGCCATCTTAGCGAAGCCCGGTTAATTGCGTCTTCGCATTGTAACTGAGCGTTATTTAGTTTTTCCTCTCTTCTTCTCTCGAAAATGACGACTTTAGGTTTTCTTCAGATTGTTTTTGTGATTGTTGATTTCAAGGCATGGGATTGGAATCGATTTACATATTTGGTAGATTTTTGCTGCAGTTAATAAAAAGTACGTTCCTTTACCTCTTTCCTTTGGTGTTTTAGTTCAAAGTTAATGCTTTTAATCATGTTAGTGTTCTTTATTGTGATTGTGATTGAAATGATGATTAGAGGCTAAATTTGTTGTCTTGGATTGGCCATAGCCCCTATTGTGCGAATTAGAACCATGTTTTAGGTTTTGTTAATGAATTCCCATGTTTATGACTGAACTCTCACTTAGCACGCTAATGTTCGATGAATTGCCTGAAAGGGTTGAATTCCTATTCTTAAGTTAGAGTTTAGGAGATCAACGACAGTTGAATCCTTTGCTTAGAGCTGCTTTGTCAGCAATTTAATTTCTTGACATGAAAATAGTTAGGAGTTCAATTGGGAATAACGGTTACTTAATCTTGTGGTTTGGTTGATTCCTGCTTCATGAAAACAAATAATTAGGATCACCTGATCAGTCTAACGACCTTCGAGAGAAGGAGTATATCCGCTTTAATTGGTAATCATTCCATTTCAGTTGTCTACGTGAGTTGAATTGCATGACTTAGTTTATAATCCAAGGAGTACAATAGTGTGGTGCACCGCAATTCAGGACCCTTGTTAGTATTGATTTAGATAACAGCAGTAGTTTTCAGCAGAATAGAACTGTTACTTACTGAAAACCAATTTTAGGAGATTCTGGCCTAAATAGAGTGTTATATATTGGTTCGGTGGTTGAAACCGAGTTCTCTGTGGACACGACCTGTACTTGCCGTTGCTACCTACAAATGGCACCGTGCACTTGCGGTATTTTTAACTCAACAGCGGCATTCTTAGAAGTAAGAAATGCTTGGAGGGAAACTTGCTTCTCTTGAATGGATCTAAGGGTGTCTTGGAGGTCAGTATAGTCAGGAGGGGGTGGTTGAGAGGAAGAACTAGGTCCTACTTGACTAGAGTGAGAGGCTGGGTGATGGGGTACGGGTCGAACAACCTCGTCATCACCAGGTACCCAATAAAGGTTAGCCCAGTGAAGTAGAGTAGTTCGATCGACATTAGGAAGCGGCGAAAGCCAGCCCCCGGTGTAAATCCAACATAAACGGCCAGCCTCAACTTTACAAAAGTTCATAATTTCAAAAGCAGCTTGATCAAGCTGCTCGGACCTGGAAACTCTATCCTCATAGTTGGGTTCAACTCCAAAAAATCTAGCAATAGTAGTTATAATCCCACCTATGACTATCCTACTTTTAGTGCTAACTGCAGCAGTATGTAGTTGCTTGGCTAAAAATAAGCCTGGGTGAAGCTGAACACCATCAAGCATATAGGATAAAAAGTACAACTCAGATAACCTCGGAACATTCAGACTATCGTCCCGAGCTAAAAGGGAACAAACCAAAATACGCTGGCCTACTCTAATGCAAGAGTTCCTAATATGTGTACGCTTTGACGAACTAGTACTGTAGCTAATACTCCTTGAAAGTTTACCCACAAAATGCATTCGGGTTAAATTCGCAGGGGACTTGATAGTTCGATAAATCCACGCTCGGTGGAAAATCGAAAATACTGTTGAAGGTACCTAAGTTCAGTTCATACAATTGTCCCTGCAAATAAAATGATAAATATTAGGCTTGACATTGAGGCCCTCTAGTGACCTCTACATGGAGTGTACTCAAGAATTCTAGGGTCAGGTGCCGATATGTATGCTCTTTAAGTTCTAAAAAGTGTCCTATACCATCTCTTACAAACAACCATCTAATATTATCTAACATTTTCAACCAGGCTAACAAATTCTCATCATAATATCTAGTTGTTATAACCATACGTTCATTCAAACAATTGTACCTAGCAACATGATTTGGATGTGTCAAACCAAGAAGGTGAGGAATGTTATTCTAGCATGCGCAGTTCGGAATGTCCTTTGAGGTTAATGTGGTGCTTGACTTGAAGATCCTACCTCCTTCGTGTTACTGTGTCTCTTAGTTGGTGGCATTGTCGAACAAAACCAAATAAGAACCAAATCTAAAACCTCAATAAGAAAATTAAAGAAGAAAATGAAGAAATTCAGTAAAAAGATGAAGAAAAAGATGAAGAAAAAGGATGGGTTGGTGCATGAGATGAGTTTGAAGAAAAAGAAGAAAAAAGAGATGGAATTTATGAAGAAAGATGAAAGAATAAGTAAAGGGGGATGATTTTGGATGAAATTGAGTGAAAATGGTAAAGAAATGAGGCAGATTAAAGGTATGAGGTATGTAGAGTTTACAGAGAGAAAATGAAGGTAGAGAGAGAGTTTTGAGAGGTTGAAGATGAAGTGTGAGGGAGGTGAGTGGGCACCATGGTCAACAACCTAGACCGCGGGCCGTAGCAGTACACCACGGACCGTGGGACTTACCATGGTCTGACCGTGGTGTCTACTGGTCCTCTATTTTTTCGATTTTCTTGGGTGGCACCCCACGGCCGTGGTTCTAGGGATTTGGCCGTGGTGGCTAACATTTTATTCATATATATTTTTTTTTCCCTTAACAAACTAAAAATAAAAGCTAAGAAATAGCAAAAATAAAAGCTAAGAAAAGGAAAAGGAAAAAGAGCTTGGGTTGCCTCCCAAGAAGCACTCTTTTAAGGTGAAGAACTTGACCCTTCTTTTATACTTGGTTCGGATCAGATAGGGTATGGACATTGACTTTATCCTGGACCACAAAGTCAAATTTCTTCAGTCGAAGGTACCACAGCAAAAGTTTAGGTTGAAGGTCCTTCGCTTTCATGACAAGCTTCCAAGGTGCATTATCCGCGTACAAAATAAAGTGCACTCAGCCCTATCTGGCTGGTCACTATCAACTTGTTCAAACCCTAAATCAAAATATGCATCAAATCCTTCTATAGGGGGCATAGAGAGAATAGGTTGCACGAACTTGTAAGTTGCTTATTAAAGACTCATTAGGCATAGGGACCTTAACCTCGCGCATGTTAGGTGGCACAGGAGCAGGAAATTCCACCTTAACATACCATAGGTCGAGATCCTTATAAGAAATCCAGTCAGAATTAGGAGGATCGTCACAATTCAAGACATCCTTCATATCAATCTCAGGGGAAAGAGGTAATGCATCCAATAAAGAAGAACTAGGGGTAACCACGTCTCCCTTTATATGACAAAACATAGCATAGCACCCTTCTACCTCAGAAGTAATATGTCCTTTTCTTACATCAATATGGCAACCAGTTGTAGGCAAAATGGGCCGACCTAGGATAATTTGAGCATCATCGGTCTCAGGCATATCTACTATAATAAAGTCCTCCAATACCCAAATATCTCCCATGTTGACTGGCACCCATCCAATCTGTTTATGGGTTGCGTCTCAGAACTGTAAGCTAACTCTAACGAAAAGGGTGTGACTAGTAATGGTCCTAAGTGAAGTTTATGAAACAAAGAATATGGTATTATACTAACACGTTACACCTAGATCACATAGAGCTCTATCAACTTTTACTTTTCCCACAATGCAGAGGATAGAAAAACTATGTAGGCCAGGGAGCTTAGGGGGAAAAATTATAGGAAACTCAATGTCATTCTCTTCAAATGTGGTAGTGCCACCATTGTTCAGTTCTTTACTCCCAGCCATGATTATTTCCCTACCCTCTTCCATCGGTACATCCTCAGGGTTAGTTAAGTCCTCTATTTCTTCCTTCAAAGTGACAAAGTTGCAATGCTCACAAGGGTTAGGTTTGGGCAAGCTAGGAAGTCCGTCTGGGGGCGTAGATGAAAAACTAGCTTTTTGGGCAATTTGGGCTTCCAACATCCTATTTTGAGTTATAAGCACACCAACCTTTACGGCTAATTGCTCAATATACTCATCCTGTTTTAGTTGTGACATAAGCATGCTTTCCATCATCAATTCTAAATTGGACTTTTGATGCATTTGAGAAGGGAACAGGGTCTTTGAAAACTACGGGGTGGTCTAGCATTCATAGGGGGCACATTTGATGGATTTGGATTAGACCTATAGGAGAAATTTGGATGATTCTTCTAACCCAAATTATATGTACTAAAGTAAGGGTCATTGGCCAGTCTCGGGTTGAAATTCTAAACATAATTAACTTCATTAGGGTCTTAGGAAAAAGGACTCCCTACTTGACAGTTTAAAGTTATATGCTCAGTAGAACCACAAATTTCACAAGGGGAAGGGGCACTAGAATTCACAGCATTAACATTCATTCGGTCCAGTCTTTGAGTCATAGCGTCTGCTTTAGTAGAAAGTAAAGTAAGTGCATCAACTTTAAGCTTACCTCCAACCTGTTTGGGTTGGCCTCGTTCAGTGCACCATTGAAAATTATTAAGTGCCATTTCCTCAATCAGATTATAGGCTTTATCCTCTGTTTCTCTCATCAAAGCTCCTCCTGCCGCCGCATCAATAGTGGACCTTATAAACTGGGTCACACCATTATAAAAGGCTTGGATAATCATCTAATGTTGAGACCATGATGGGGGCACAGGTGTAGCAAATCTTTAAACGGCTCCTAGGTTTCCTAGAGCATCTCTTCATCTTTTTACATGAAATTAGTGATCTGATTTCTCAAGCTTGCTGTTTTTCTCGGAGGGAAAAACTTGGCGAGGAAAGCTCTTGTCAACTCATCCCAAGTGGTAATGCATCCAGATGGAAAGGAGTGTAACCAAGCCCTTGTTTTATACCTCAAAGAGAAAGGAAATAGGCGCAGGCGAATCGCGTTAGTGGAGACTCCATTAAACTTTAACGTATCGAACACCTCTAAAAAGACCGCGAAGTGTAGATTCGGGTCTTCCAAAGGTGTTCCTCCAAACTGGGATTACTGCACCATCGAAATAAGTGCCGGTTTGAGCTCGAAATTGTTAGCATCAATAGTAGGGCGAGCGATGTTTGAGGCGATTGCTTGGACTCCAAGAGTAACGAAATCTTGAAGCATTCTTCTTTGGTCACTTCCTCCACCCGCCATGCTTGTTGGATTCTTTCTAGCCTCGCGTCTTTATTCTTCAATCCTTTGCTTTTTCCTCATTAAGTGGAAAGTCCTTTCAATCTCAGGATCGAGTTCGTACAAGATCCGATTTTGAACAAATAGGAAACATTCCTACAAGCACTATCACCAACATTACTAGCGCAATTAAACTTTAACGTATCGAACACCTCTAAAAAGACCGCGAAGTGTAGATTCGGGTCTTCCAAAGGTGTTCCTCCAAACTGGGATTACTGCACCATCGAAATAAGTGCCGGTTTGAGCTCGAAATTGTTAGCATCAATAGTAGGGCGAGCGATGTTTGAGGCGATTGCTTGGACTCCAAGAGTAACGAAATCTTGAAGCATTCTTCTTTGGTCACTTCCTCCACCCACCATGCTTGTTGGATTCTTTCTAGCCTCGCGTCTTTATTCTTCAATCCTTTGCTTTTTCCTCATTAAGTGGAAAGTCCTTTCAATCTCAGGATCGAGTTCGTACAAGATCCGATTTTGAACAAATAGGAAACATTCCTACAAGCACTATCACCAACATTACTAGCGCAATTAAACAAGAAAAGTAAATAACAATAAAAGACAATAAAATACTTAGTCACTTTCGCAAGACTAACTCAATAGCTAAGAATTTAGTCCCCGGCAATGGCACCAAAAAACTTGGTCCAACTACCGCAAGCGCATGGGTAGTCGTAGTATAGATAAAGATACCATTCCTCAGGGACTAATATAACTTACCGAGTCTTGTCTGTCAGAATGTGCTAAGTAAAATTCTAATTCAAAGGGCTCGATTCAATATTCACTATTCTGAATCAATCAAAGAGAAAATATGTCTAGGAATTGTTATAGCTATGAAAGGGTATTAGATCAAAACGACAATTATGTGCTTTTCTCTAATTAGTTAATCTTGAGGAATGGCAATCTATCCAGAAATTTGATCTATTCTTTCAAAATCAATCAAATCCTTTTTTCAAACTAATTCGCCTTAATTCAAGTTAAACATCTTCAATTACTCTCTAGTCCTCCTAACATGCAAATCTCTCTTTCAATACAACTCCACATTAGGTCTAATCAAGCAGTCCAACAATCAAATGTCACCTTTCAATTTTTCATCCGATTGTTTCAAGTAAGCAAACAAATTTTGGCCAAAAATCGACTAACAACATGAATAACATTTGACATAATGAAATCAAACTAATCATGAAGATAAGAACAATCCTTTCGATTAGAACATGATCCAATAACACTTTCATAAACCACTAAGTCCCTAGATAAAAAGTAAACTATTGACACATGATTAAGAATTAAACAAACTAACCAACAATCTGGCGAAATCTGAGAGAAAGGTCTGACTGAGATGGCCTCCAACCAAGGGATTCAAACCGCCTCGAAAACCAAACGCATACACTCAAGATTTCTCAGCAAAACTAAAATCAAACTAGAAATCTTAAAAGAAACAACAAAATTTGAGAAGAAAAAGAAAACTATGCTGAAGCTCTAATCTATGCTAACTCTATGCTTATGATAAGTGCTTAATGTATACATCATTTTAAGGCTATTTTGTGTCATTTTAGGGAGAATTATGTGCTTTATGTTATAATTTATACTCCTTTTTCCATTTTACGCTTGTGTATGGTTCTTTTCTGTGTTTTACAGGTTTTGGACCTTTTTACCCCTGTTTTGACCCTAAATTGAGCATACTTTGACTCACCACGGATGCCCTTGAATTGCCATGCCTTTGGAGCAAGAGAAGAATGGAAAAATGTTGAGCCAGCCAACACCACAATCAACACGTGTTGGATGCCACGGACTATGGTGGCAGTGTAACTGCTGGTCTCTTCATTTTCCCTCATCGTGTGGTTGAGATTGATTTGGTTTTCCTACAAATAGATTATCCCTCGGTTGTTGAAACACACAATTCCTATCGTTGCTTTCTCCTTTCCTCTGTTAGATTAGGATTAGTTTAGATTAGAGAGAGAGAGAGAGAGAGAGAGAGAGAGAGAGAGAGAGAGAGAGAGAGAGAGAGAGTTGAAGTGAAGACTTGCAAAGATTCCACCCCGAGCGTGCAACGACGGTTCAAGCGCGATCTTGGCTGAGCATCTCATTTTTCTTCTCTCTTCTCTTCTCTTTTCTGTTTAGATTTATCATTTTAGTTTGTTTAATTTTATCATTTTGAGTAGTTTTATTTTGTCTAGGAATTTAGTAGTTTTTAGAAGTGTTGTTGGATCATGTTTTAATTTATTCAATTGTGCTTATTTTCATGATTAGTTTAATTTCGTACTATCAATTATTTGATATGTTGTGAGTTAATTTGTGGCTAAAATTTACTTGCACACTTGAAACAATCGAGTGAATATTCGAAAGACGATATTTGTCGTTGGACTGCTTGTTAGAACCTATCATTGCATCGTCTCGAAAGAGAGATTGTCAAGTTAGGAGAACTCAAATTAAGTAATCAAAAATATTAAACTTAGATTAAGTTGAATTAGCTTGAAAGAGCGACATTTGCTTAGTTTAGGAAAACTTAGTTGATTTCGAAAGAATATACTGAATTTCTGTATACATTATAATTTCTCGAAATTAACCGATTAGAGAGAAGCACATGTTCATCATTTTGATCCAATTTCCTTTCATAACTATATGAATTCCTAGACATTTTTTCTTAATTGATTTATAATTAGTGTATTAGAAATTGTTAATTCGAAACGACTTGAATTTGGATTCGCTTAGTATATCTTGAGGGATTATAATCCAATAGTTTTACCTAGTCTCTGTGGGATCAACCTTGAACAGCTACAACGCCACCGTGCTCTTGCGGCCGTATCAGCTTGTGTGGTCTTATTCTCTACTGCTACAGAACGGGGCCTTTTATAGAGGGGCTCGATTGATCTCAGCCACATAGTTAAAGGAAGACGAAGGGGCAGCAGTTTCATGCTCACCACGGTCAATGGTAGGTACCACGGTTCGACTGTAGTCTGAGCTAGAACTGGCTTTCTGCTGTTTTCTTGCTTCACGGGCATAGCAACTCATTGGTGTCTGTGGGGGAACTCAAAATACATCTATTTATGGTCAAATGCTAGGTAAAAAGGCTTAAAATCCCTGCAAAACACATTAAACAACTATACCCAAACATAAATTGAGAATAGGAGTATAAATAATAAAATTAAGCACATAATTCTCCTAAAAATGATATATACATTAAGCATTTATCAAGCAGCAAGAGGTGTAGAAACTGTCTTGCAATTACTCATATTAAATCTATCAAATACTTTCTCAAGATATCGACTCTGAGACAAGTACAGCTTATCGACCCTTCCATCCCTCTGATTCTCTATGCCCAGTATCTTCTTTGCTGTACCCAGGTCCTTCATCTCAAACTTCTTACTAAGTTGAGATTTGAACTTGCTGATCAAGGACTTATCCTTGGAAGTTATCAATATATCATCAATAGATAACAGCAAGTAAACAAAAGAATCATCAGAAAATTGCCTGAAATACACACAATTATCGTCCCAACTGCGTGTGTATCCTTGCCCAATCATAAAGGTGTCAAACCTTTTATACCACTACCTAGGAGCCAGCCTAAGTCCATACAAGGACTTCTTCAAACAACATACACATTGTTCTGTCCCAGGAACAACAAAGCCCTCAGTTTGCTTCATGTAAATCTCCTCCTCTAACTCCCCATGAAGGAATGCAGTCTTTACGTCAAGTTGCTCTAACGCCAGATCAAACACAGCAACAAAGGCAACTAGCACTCAAATAGAGGTGTAAAGAACAACAGGAGAGAATACCTCATTGTAGTTAATACCTTCCTTTTAGTTGCATCCACGAACAACCAGGCGTGCTTTCCACCTTGCATTTTCAACCCCAGGTATGCCTTCCTTTCTCTTATGGATCTATTTGGCAGTTAAGGCTCTCCAACCTTTAGGGAGCTCACATAAATCCCAAGTTCGATTCTTGTTAGGCTTTCTATCTCTTCTTGCATAGCTAGGACCTAATTAGGCGAACTCAGGCAGGAGACGGGTTCAGTATAAGTTAAAGGCTCATCACCTTCAGGGGTCTCCTCTATAACTGTAAGAGAATAGGCTACAAGTCCCTCACTATCTACACAGCGAGGAGGCTTACCAATCTCCCTCATAGGACGGTCATGGGCTATGGAATAATCATCCTCCACCTAAGGCTGATTAGTACTAGAACTGGGTTCAGTAGCCTGAACCTCCCTGTTGGAATGATTAGCAGCTCCACCTTGAGTTACAGTAGTCTCCACTTCTATCTCCACCTTTCTACTAGCACCCTCTTGACCATCTGTACTAGTGGAAGAAACAACAGATTCCTTTCTAGAAGATAACATAACATTTTCATTGAAAGTTACATCTCTACTCTAAATAGCTTTCTTAGAATTAGGGCACCACATTCGATATCCCTTAGACTCAGATGCATAACTAAGAAAGATGCATTTAGCAGCCCTCGGAGCTAATTTCCTATCATTCACATGGGCAAACACAGGACATCCAAATATTCTCAACATAGAATAATCAATAGGATTACCTGACCAAACTTCTTCTGAAATCTGAAAGTCAATGGATGTATGTGGGGATTGATTCACCAGATAACAAGCTGTCAAAATAGCTTCTGCCTAGAAGGCTTTGCGATCCCAAAGCACTACATTAGAAAGCATGCAGCGAGCTTTCTCCAGTAGAGTTCGATTGATGCATTCTGTAACTTCGTTCTATTGGGGCTTTCCCACCAATGTTTCATGCCTAAGTATGCCATTAACAGCGCAGAACTCAGTGAACTCCGACTCACAGAATTCAAGACCATTATCAGTCCTGAGCTTCTTTATCTTCCTCTCAGTCTGTTCTTAACAAGAGCCTTGAACTTCTTGAATATGGAAAACGTCTCATTTTTCTGTCTCAAGAAGTAAACCCAAACTTTTCGTGAGAAATCATCAACAAATGTTAACATATAGCACTTATCTCCAAATGAAGGAACCTTCGAAGGACCACACAGATCAGAATGAATGTAATCAAGGATCCCTTGCGTACTATGCCTAGCTATAGAGGAATTAAACCTCTTCTGCTTCCCACACACACAATGATCACAAAACTTCAGTTTACCCGTACCTGCGCTACCTCGATAACCTTTCTTACTCAGAATGGTCATCCTCTTCTCACTCATATGGCCCAATTGCATGTGCCATAATCTCGTAGTATTAATATTTGCCGATATTATACAAACTGCTGCTGAACCTGTAACTGTTGTACCCTCTAGAAGATAAAGACTTCCCTTCATTAACACCATGGCACCCTTCATCACCTTCAGGACATCATTCTCAGTCGACTACCTATAACCATTAGCCTCAAGAGTACCCAAAGAGATGAGATTGCGAGTTATATCAGGAATATGACGAACCTTAGACAAGCCTCTAACTACACCACCATGGGTTTTAGTCTGCACAGTACCTATTCCTATAACCTTACACTTGGTGCTGTTGCCCATAAGTACAATCCTAGTATCAATAGACTCATAAGTTGCAAACCAGTCCTTATGAGGACATATATGATACGCACAACCAGAATCTAAAACCCAATCATCACCTACCCCTTTTCCAGAGGTAGTGACAAGAGACATAGTAGCAACCAACACATCATCATCAGACTCAGACTCAACAACACAATCAGCTGTAGCAGGTTTCTTAGACTAATTCTGCTTCTCTTCTTTCTCTTTCTTATTTTTTAGTTTCCAACAATTAGCAGTAATATGACCCAATTTTCCACAGTAATTGCAGGTCTTAACAGTATAACGATTTCTAGACTTAGAATGATTCTTTTTCCTACTACCGTTTCCCTTGTTCTCAGTTGTTCTACCGCTTATAACCACACCCTCAGCAGAATCAGTATGAATATCATGATCAAACTTTACTTTAGACAACCAGTTTGACTTAACATCCTTAAATGATATAGCATCAAAATTACTATATAGCATGATCTCCTTAGAATGCTTACATGAAGGACGTAGAGACACAACCAACAAAATAGCCTTATCGTTATCCTCAATTTTCACATCTAAACTTTCAAGGTCAACAATAATCGAATTGAAATCATTTAGATGTTCTTGAACAGGAATACCTTCTACCATCTTGAAAGTGTACCACCTTTCCTTCAATCGGATCTTGTTGGTGAGACTCTTCGTTATGTGGAGTTCCTCCAGCCGAACCCAAAGACCCACTGTAGTTGTCTTATCAAGCACCTCTTGCAAGACATGTAGCGCCAAGCACAATTATATGGCCGAAAGTGCCTTCCCCTCCAGTTCTTCCTATTCATCATCCGTCAAGGAACCACGCTTCTTTTCTTCTATTCTACCCATTGTTCATCTGTCATCGTACTGGGTTTCGTATGAGGTCTTGAGAGAACCTTACACAACCCATGGTGAATGAGAACCGCTCTCATTTGCACCTTCCAGAGATTGAAATCACCCATTGTTCATCTGTCATCGTACTGGGTTTCGTATGAGCTCTTGAGAGAACCTTACACAACCCATGCTGAATGAGAACCGCTCTCATCTGCATCTTCCAAAGATTGAAACTAATGTCTCTCTCAAACTTCTGAATATCAACCTTCATGATTGAAGACATCCTAAACCTGGTAGCTCTGATACCACTTGTTAGGAAATTAGAGCAAACTAATTGGGGAACCATTATGATGAACAATGATAATCAAAAGTAAAACAATGATAACAAGAACAATAAAGAACACCAAGATTTACGTGGAAACCTAATGCGAGAAAAAAACATGGACGGCGACGAGCACCAATAATCCACTATGAGAAGGAGTGTGAGTACAATGCGATCACAATCACAATGAGTTATTCAATCAAGCAACAAGATTAGAATATCTCTTATAATCTCTCTCGCAAATCTATGATAATGGAAATAGATTACTCTATAAATATTTCTTATTGGTGTGTTGAGGAGGTAGGGGGCGTGTCATTTATATAGGAGTAGGATAGGCGAGAGAATCTCATGTAAAACCATAACCGCCAGCGCCACAGCGCTGCCATCGACCATGGGCCGTGGGCTATGCCCCGGGCTGCCCGTGGTCCCGTATGTCTAAGCGACAGCGGCATTGTTCCGAGGCCACGGATCATGGCCTGACTACCTCTCGTGGAGATGCCCGTGGAGTGAGAAATTGGGCCACAAAACCCAACCAAAAGGGAAAAAAAAAAGGATAGGCAACAAGCCAAAAGCATTGAATATTATGAAGGATACTGCAGCTGAAGAAAAAGAGGTGGCATCACTAATTCAGAAATTAGATGAAGCTTGCTCAAAGATCACAGGGAATTGTACTGGAAAAAGGTTATTTTAGATTTTTCTTTTTATGGGTATATATGATTGATAATCGTATCCCTATTTAATTGTAACCAAAAATAATTTGATCGTGATCAATGCCTTTTATTATATACATATTGCTGCTTTCATTTATTGATATTAATCCACCTCAAGCTCTAAAAAAATTAATTGGTACATCGTGGATCAAACAATGCTTATTAACGAACTATTCTCAGAAAGACTAAAATACAAAGAACTGGGGCAGAGGATCAACAACGACCTGGAGTGTAAGCAACAGTATTTGGACCAATTATGCTTGCATTGCTTTCAGAACGAGCCATTGTTGGTAAACTATGACCCCATTAGCTACATCTGGGTCTTCCATTTTAATTTCTCCTACTTTTCTAGAAACTAAACACGAATCAGTAAGGATTTTTGTATATGTTTGTCCAATCAAAAGACATAGATAAAGAGCTTGCATTAAAAATTACAACACAAGAGAGGGAATAATACATACACGGAAACAACTACAAATATATACACACACACATATGTGTGTGTGCATGTATAAAGGAATTTTGTTTGAAATGTCACCTGTTAATTAGAATTTTTGACAATTCTTTTAAGTTTGCATACCGTGCAAAACTTGGTGCTACCATTAATGTGGGATATATGAATTGCAATATGAGGTCTCGCCGAGAGTAATTAGATTCGATCTAATAGTTATATCAGTTTAGTTTTATGGCTATTATTAAATTTTATATTTCGTGTACTACTACTGCAACCCATATTTCTTGACATCTTAGATCTGCCACTGTCAAAACTTGTGATACAAATTCCAATCTCTCCTCTAATGGAAAAAGTCAAGTTGATGTAGGAATTGTAAGTACTCTTTCACGCGATTTGGTAGGAAGAAAAGCATGTCTTCAAAAAGGCCCTTTCAATCTAACATCATGCTTTTTCAATTTGCAAATATTAATAACTAAGAATACATGTAGACTCAATGACACATGGCTTGGTCAATATTAACTGCACTCTTATTCCCAACCCCCCTTCTCTAAAATCATGGCTTCCTCATGGGTCGAACTACTTCTGCCGATAAAGCAGTAGAGCTATCCTGTCCATGATTTCTTCATCATAAAACTCAATTCTAAACTTGAACAGAATAAGGGTCTATTCTATTTCGTGTTTTGAGGATTTAAGTAAGAGTTTACATCTCCTTACAGTTCCTTACATTCCCTTACAGTTCCTTACATCGTTAACATAATCCTTACATCTTCTTACATCTCCTTACAGCTTCTTACATCTCCTAGCATCTTCTTATATCTTCTTACATCCTATATAGATTTTCTATAATATTCATTTATTTTAATTACACAAATATGTATATTTTTCTAATTATGCTACCAATATACAAAATTTGTAAATATCTTATGAACACAATATTTACATAAATATAAAAACATAATATGACAATGTAAATTATATTTGAGTTTCTTTAGGAAAGGTAGAAAGTAGCTAAACAAAAGTAGTGTTGGGCATTAAAACTTCCACAGCCTCCTCCCTGCCCATTTAAGTTCTCATCTTTTTTTTTTTTTTTGGATTTTGGAAGGTAATTTTTAAATTTTGATTGTTTAATATGACAATGCAATTTTTGTATTTTAAGCATTGCTGAATAATGTGTTTATAAATAAAATTTCTTGATAACAATATTGACCATACATTTACATCTAAAATCGTTCACTTCAAATAGAATTTTATTTTAAGAGTTGTATTCAATTTTGTCCAAAAAAAATTTTTTTAGATCAAACTAATGTAAAGGAATTTTCTTGACAAAATTTATGGAGTTTAATATATTTTATTGTTACGTAATTAACTTAATTAATGGTTTATTTTTAATAAGTTTATTATTTTAATATTATTGTTTCTCATTCAAAACGTTCATTGTAAAACAAACATATTTTGTTCAATTATATTAAGAAACATTTGGTTTACTGATGGTATCAAATTTTGGTCGTAAATATGACTAATATATCATAATTGTCACAAATTATACTCAAGTCTTCAATAATTCAACAACTCCTTACATTTATCCTTACAACTTCTTACATTTACTTACATCTTCTTGCAACTCCTTACAGCTCTTTATATTTTCTTACAGCACACCAAATTGAGCAACCTCTAAGTGTCAAACCACTTTAAGCAACATAGGTTGGTGAGGTTGCCAAAATTATTATTGCATTTTCCTGAATAATCAATCTAAAGGATTTCGATCTTGCATAATTTTGAGCACCTGCTATATACGGAAAATTTTAAAATTTTAATATTTGAAAATTATTGAGATATCTACGTGAGATTAACCCGATTAAAATGCGACGCAACTTGAAGTTAACCTGATCTAAAACTAAACTGAAAGATTCATTTGCCATATCTAGAAAAGCAGTTGAAAGGAGTGAAAAGCGGTGGGAGGAATTGAGAAGCCTTGAAGTAATACAGAGAGATGGAAAATCTAGATTTTCGTTCCAAAAGGTCAGACATGTGATCATAAGAGAATACTTTTTTTTAAAACTTTCTTTTAGACTCTGTTTGGACCTTAGAAAGTTTGATGGAAAGAAAAAAATTTGAAAAAGTTACTTTTTTTCTTGTGTTTGATTTAGAGAAAAGCACAAAGAAAAAAAATAAGGAGGAAAGTTAGCTGGAAAAATTGTTAGAAACAAGTGATAAATTTTCCTCATAAAATTGTGAGCAAAGTTTGAGAAAAATTTTCAACCTTCTCTAACCTCGTATTGCTTAGATGGCATCAACATGATTCAAGTAGTTCATCAACATTCAAATTTTTCATCCAATTCTTTTATTTTTTTTCCTCAATCCAAACAAGAGAAAAAAACCTATTTTCTTTCTACTTTTTTTTCCTTCAACTTTTCTTTCCACCAAATTTTCTAAGGACCAAATAGAACCTTAAGCTCATTGTGGTTAACTTAGATACGTGAGAACAAACTTTTTACCAAAGGTAAAATATTGTTGGTTAGACAGATGTGCGATGAGATTCAGGTTCTTTTTTTTTGGTGATGATAGCTATCAAAGATTTGTGTTTAAAACAGAAGAATATAGGAAAATGTCACTGTCTTATTTAATATGGGTTCCTTGTGATTTTATTCCCTTCAATGAAAATAACTTTGGAATAGCATAATAATTTTACTTTTTTTTGATAAGAAGCATAATATTTTTACTAGACATGATGATTCGGGCAGCAGATAAAACTTGTATTTAGTGTAGTTTGATTTTATGCAGTGGATGCTGGTTAGTTCAACTAGTAATTCGTTTGCCATATCTTGGACTCGGATAAACCATGCATGGGCGTATTTTGATATTATGGATCTCTTGGGTCAATTATGTGGGTTGAGAGCGCCATTTTGTTTGCATTTTCCTGCGCAAATTGAGTTGACTATGGGAACATACTAATGTAATGCCAAATGTACCATTGCGTTTTTCCCCCGGGGGGTTATAGAAAATTTATGTGTAAAGCTCGATCCTAGTAAATAAACACAAATAATAAGAGTAATAATAATACTAATAGATCGACAATAGTAATTAATTACAACACCACCCCCACTATAGTAGCAGCTGCGGCAGTAGTAATAATAAATTGGAAACATAATCTGAGTAAATCATATACTTTCAGTAGGGAGAAAACACAAATTAGTTGCAAAACACTATGTTTTCCACCATTGCAAATTCGGTTCATAATATTACCAATACTCTTTTAGTTAGTTCTAAACATATGCATCAGGCGAAGTGCAATTCTAATTTTCGTATTATTTTTTCCTATCCTACTAAGATCGACGTGGGTAATTTGATCATTTGATGTCAATCCTTGTAGATTCGCTTTGAAGGAGGCTTTGAGTTGTGATTGTCTCTCACTTATTTCCAAACTTAAGAATAAGGAGCGGTTGGCTTTCTAGAGTGCCTTGTTTGCTGACGACATTTCATTGCTTTGCTCGTTCTTTGATTTTGTTGCTTTTTCGTTTGTTAAAAGAGTTGGTAACAAAGGAGTCAATACTACTGGCCATCTCCAATCCTATGATCCTAATTTTAGGATTTGGTTTGTAGATTTTCCAGATCTTGTCACTGCTCTCGCTATGAGAGACTTCCCATCTTTCTTGATTGCAGAAAAATATGCCCTATGGTTTTTATCCATACACACACACACAAAAAGATTAGATATTTTTATTTTATGATAAATACATTTGGGTGATGAAATTCGTTGTGTGACAAAACACTTGTTAAATGTCAAATTAAAAGAAAAAGACACTTCTTAAATATTTTATTTTGGCATAAATTAATAAGTTATATCGCATAAAATCACCAAATTTTCAAAACTTACAAGAAATTATCAACTATATAATTTTGAGATTCATCAGTCACATCGACAAGTAAAAAATGACACCCTAATTGGACCAACTGTATCTGCAAAGACATATCATATGTGTAATTTTATTGTTGTGAAAAATAATATCTAAAAAGTTGATTTTAAACAATTTATCAGTAGTAATTAGACCTAGCAAAGCTAACCCGAGACCACGAAATCCGAGCCGAAAGACCCAGATTCATACCTGACCCAACATCCAAAATAGGTTCACCTGAAATGGACCCGAAATCCAAATTAATCTGAACCGAACCATACACAACCTGAAATTTTCTACAAAGTTGCTTATTTTTGCATAACAAGCGTATTGGACTAAAAATCGATTCACTCGAAGTTAACCCGAAGTAAGCTTCACTTGAACGAAACTGAACAGACCCGGAATGTTACTTAACCCGAAACATGTCCAGACTCAAACTTAACCGGGTCCCTACCTGTGCCGAATCACCTATTTGCCAGATCTAGTGGTAATATCATTGTCCTATTCATAATACCAATTTTCATTCCAATTTAATGCATGATAACATAAGTTTTAAATAGACCTGTGAATTCAGGTAGATAGGTTGAATGCAGTCGGTCGTATTTTAGGTTTGGCTTTAAAAGTGTTAAACGCTAACCTAAAGTTTCGGGTTTGGGTCAATCCCAATTTGTTAAAAGCATCATTTTATTATATTTTTTCTCCTCCAAACATTGCAAGCATTATTATAGGGATAGCAATGAAACTCACACCCATTTAAAACCTGCAAAACCCGACCCTTTTAAAACCCAAATGGGTAGTGAAAATGGGTTTTAAATGGGCATAGGGCGGGTATTGGAAAACGGATATGGGTATGGGTACGATTATGGGTATGGGTATGGGTGTAACCCTCACCCGCCCCATACCTGTACTCCACCCGTACCCGTTTTTATAATAAGATAAAAAAATTATTTTTGACTAACATTTTTCCGGTTTAAGTTCAGTCCAAAATATTTTAACAAAAAATTTAGTCAATAATGTATTTGATTTCACATTTCTAAACAATACATTCCCAAAATATCACAACTTTATAATCTTATAATGACAGAAATATATGTCGTACTTAGATATGGGTTTCATATGGTTATTAATTTTTATTCTTTATGTGAACGCGAAAAAAACCCGCAAACCCGCAAAACCGGATGGGTATGGGTTTTATTTTTTAATACCCGATGGGTACGGGGACGGATATGGGTACGATTTTCGAAAACAGGTATGGGTAAGGGTACGGCTCAACCTGCCCCGTATCCACCCCATTGCCTTCCCTAGGCATTAATGTATTTTTTAAAATTAGAAAAAAAGATCTAGTTCCAAGCCTTCTTTTTACATTTATCATATATTTGGGTGTAAGGACCAATGACCCTAGGGGACCTATCCTGACTCGCTATCCCCCATGAATGGTCGAACATGTTTGCTGGGTGTTTATTATTTTTTATTTAAAAATTGGTTGTTAATTTTTTTTTTTCTAGAAATTAGAATCCTGCAAATCATTAGAAACTAGACCATAATTCTGATTCAGAAACACGACTGGGCTCCTAGGACAGAATCAAGTCCAATTACTTGATTCAACTCCTGACAGTATTGAATGCCTGATCTAGGACCTGGGTAGCTAGCTTGATCCCAGGTTCTTGGGCCAGTGGTTGGCCAAGATCTTGGCCTAACAATAAAACTATCTTGGATCCAGAATCTTTCTGCCGAAAAAATAAAATAAAAAAATAAATGATGAAAGCAATAAAATTAGTTTAATAGAGTTGCCAATGAGGTTTAGGAAAAAAATCTTACAAACATGATTACTTTTTGAAGTGAATCATAAACCAATAGGGACAACTAAAGGGACACCAAAAGTGACCGTTGGTTTGCTTCAAAAAGGTTTTCAAAAGGCCTTCTGAGTAATCCCTACTGTGGGAACCATCTTAATTAATTCCATAGGCTCAAGCCGATGATCCATATTTTGGGGAGATGGTACGATGATACGATGGATGCATCACATAATCGCCTGTCATCATTGACAGCCTTTACTATTCAATATGGGAGATTAGAATTTAATTACACTATTAAATAGTCATGCAACATATTAATATGAATCACATTCAATAATGCAAAGGGTACGATTTTTTGTCTAACAAAAGCCAAAAATAAAGTAAACAATTAAAGCAGGAGGGGAACTACCTAAAGATTATATTTTTGGTAATTTGAAATAACAAATCATAAAAGCCATGAAATAATAGGACAGAGGGAGAATGGAATTATGCCCTCAGGATAACCCACCTGATTTGCTTAGGAACTCATCAAAGTGACCTCTTTTAACGATCAATCAAATCTATTCTTCTCCATTGTCGCATGCTATGTGCAATGTGTCACTTAGGATTTTGCTTTTCTAATTTCTAGAACTATTCTACCAAAAATCTATGGCTATTTTTTAACTCTCACACAATGCTAGCTCCTAGTGCCTAGCTGGTGTCAATTTTTGGTATCCAATTGATGCCTCTAAGCCCTAGAGGTAGCCCCCTTCGTAGTAGTTGTGGGGATAGTCTGAATGAGTTTAGAGAAAGGAGACGTATTCCTAGTCTTATTAAGCTAATGTAAACAGGCGCATCAATCTAGATAAGATCTTTTTGCGAAGACACACTTTAAGCACATAACAGTACTAAGAGAGGAAAGACTATAGAGCCTGACCAGATTCATCCAGAGGACCCAACCAGGTTCCCAGTCGGGTTAGGTTTATTAAGTAGGAACCCGGCTGGGTTCCTAGCCTGAGCTACAGATAGATCAATTTATTTTGACCATAACTTTGTCATCCAATCTCAATTTTCTATGACTCTTTTTCCCTCTGAAAGCTTATTGAGTTCAAATTCTAACGAAACTATTTTTGAATAAGTGTGGAAGAAGTGATAAGTGACACAGTCAACACATGTCATTTGAGCACTTCTCTTAGTAATCGACTTACATCTTTTCTGCTTCTTATTCAATTTTGGTGTGTAATATGTCATTAGAAATCTTATTTAATGAACAATATTGATACCTAAGCTTAATAATTTTATGTTTCCTAGAGTGGATTTCAACTAGACGGCAAACACTATTAATTTGGGCCTATTTGGTCTCTTTTGTGTTTTCCTTTTCAGACTTAATGCTTTAGAGATCACTCTACTGGGCCCCCGCGTATACAATTTGCAGTAAAATTTTTATCATCGGGAAATTAAAAATAAGATGTCATTTTTAGTTGGGGGCCCCCATGCAAAGAAAGTGGTCAAAAAAGCAAAAGCAAAAGCCAAAGCCAACGCGATACAAGAGGCACACTACATCCATGAGCATCCAAGGCAAAGCATGCAACTTTAAGAAGAAAAATGAAAAACTTATGAAAGTATTCAAAGAAAAACCCAATGGATAATTTACATCAATGACCATTCGAAGTGTGCACACAGAAAGGAGTAAGTCAGAAGTTAAAACTAACAATTCTAACATTTTGTTGATAAAATTTGTTTCTTCGGCAAAAAAGGTCCGCTACTCTAATGATATGGAAATCTGCTTGATCAGTGGGAGGTCTGCTCCTCCAACGAAATGGGCAATTCACAAGTTTGCTTGACCAAAAAAAAGGTTTGCTACTCCAGCCAAACATAAATCTGCTCGACTGGCAAGAAGGTTTGCTACCCCAGTGAAACAGAGAATTCACGCATTTGCTCGACCGACAAAAAGGTCCGCCACTCCAATGATAAGGAAATCTGCTCGACTATTCCAGCGAAACAGGGAATCCATAAGTTTGCGGGACTAGTAAAGAGGTCTGCTACTCCAGCAAAATGAGGAATCCACAAGTTTTCTCGACTAGCAAAGAGCTAGGCCCATTACTCAGCAAAACGGGGAATTCACAAGCTTGCTAGGGCGGTGAAAAGGTCTGCTACTCTAATGATACGGGCTAAAGATTGCTCTATTGGGGCCCACATATACAAGTTATAGTAAAATTTTATCATCGAGAAATTAAAAATGAGATGTCATTTTTAGTTGTGGGACCCTATACAAAGAAAGTGGTCAAAAAAGAAAAAGCAAAAACCAAAGCGAAGGGGATACGAGGGGTGCACTACATCCATGAGTATCGAAGACACAATATGCAAATTTAAGAAGAACAGAATGAAAAACTTATGAAAGTATTCAAAGAAAAACCCAACGGATAATTTACATCAATGAGCATTAGAAGCGTGCACACAAAAAGGAGTAAGGCAGAAGTTAAAAATGATAGTTTTAACATTTTGTTGATGAAATGTGTTTCATTGGCAAAAAAGGTTCGCTACTCTATTGATACAGAAATTTGCTTGACCAGCGGAAGGTCTGCTATTCTAGTGAAACGGGGATCACAAGTTTGCTCAACCAAAAAAAAAAGGCTTGCTACTCCAACCATACGTAAATCTACTCGACCAGCAAGGAGGTCCGCTACCACAGCAAAATGGAGAATTCACAAGTTTGCTCGATCGACAAATAGGTCCGATACGCCAATGATAAGAACTCTGCTCGCTACTCCAGCGAAACAGGGAATCCATAAATTTGCGTGACTAACAGGGCGGTCTGCTACACCAACGAAATGAGGAAACCACAAGTTTTCTCAACCAACAAGGAGGTCCACTACTCCAACAAAATAAGGAATTCACAAGATTGCTTGGGCGGTAAAAAAGTCTGCTACTCCAACAATATGGGAAATCCACAAGTTTGCTCGTTCGACAATGAGGTCCGCTACTCCCGAAATAGGGAATCCACAAGTTTGCTGGACCGGCGAGGAGGTCTAGTACTTCATTGAAATGGAGAATTCACTAGTTTGAAATGGAGAATTCACTAGTTTGCCGAACTAGCAAAAACGTCCCCCACCCCAGTGATACGAAAATCTGCTCGACTGATAAGGAGGTTTGCTACTCTAATGAAAAACGGGGAATCCATAACTTTGCCCGGTCGGCAAGAAACTCCTCTACTCTAGCGAAACAAGGAATTCACGAGTTTGCTTGAGTGGCAAAAAGGTCCGCTACTCCAACGATGCGAAAATTTGCTCGATTGGATAGGAGGCCTGCTACACCAGTGAAATGAGGGAATTCACAAGTTAGCTTGATTGGAAAAAAATTTCGTTGCTCCAGCGATACAGAAAGCTGCTCGATCGATAAATCGTTTGCTACTCTGGCAACAAGGAAGTCCACTAATCCTCTAGGTCAAGGACAAAATGCATATTGACAGCTAGATGTGAATTCTTCATCGTCACAGTCAAACAGATAATTATAGGAAGCAACTAGTCATTTTGACCTTAGCCATACACCGGCTCGACCAAAGTGGGCGCTAAAGGTAGGTGCCTAAAAATGGTATTCTATTTTAATAAGCACAATGATGAAGTTAATAGCCTAATTTGAACGTCTAAGGGCTTAGCAGATTGACAACTTGGAAATTAATGAAAGAGAAAGAAATAGAAATAGGCCAAGCTTACTCGAGGAACTGACCCAATGGGCTAATCTCCATGTGAACTAGATCAGGTTCCCTGGAAAGAGAGCCTGCTCGGGTTCCTATTCTCCCTTCGGCCGAAACCTACTCTCATAAGGTTAAGTCAGACAGAATTTAATGAAAACTTGATTTCCGCGCCTAATTAAATTGATTAGATTTTTAGTCTACCAAGACAGTTTAAAACTCAATCGAAATAGAATTAGGTCTATTTCTCCTAGTCTGATTCACATAGCACCTTTAACAGCTATAAAATGGGGCTAACCCCTTGGGGGAGGTATGCCAAAAAGCCATTGAGAGCGGTAGAAAAATCGGGAAAAACAGAGAGCTATAATCCCGTTACTAAAAGAGAGAGATAGTGCTAGGAGAGGGAAATCACATCAATTTCATAAATAGTCTTCTGACGGGTTCCTAAAGAATTCAGGTAGGGTTATCCTGAGGGCACATTCCATAACCTGCTTTCCCTTTCACTTTGCTACTTTTCAAGAAATTTAGTTGATGGTAGTTTGGAAAAGATGTGATCTTTTAAGATAGTTTCATCCCTGCCTGCAGTAACAATTTGAACAATTGTTTGAATGGCATTGTGCCTTGATTATATGAATGATTCTAATTTGTTACAAGAATGTGTGTTAGTATGATTCGGCTTTAGTTTCCCATATTGATTAGTAGTGGCCATCATTGGTGATGGGCAGTGATGGGATGCATTACATCTTATCACCGTACTGAATCTAGTACCCTGCTTCTAAACCAAAGAGTTAGGATGGTCCCCATAGTAGAGATTACTAGGAGGCCTTTCCAAAATCCTTTTGAATTAGCTTCAATTTGTCCCTTCAATGTCCCTTTAGTATCCCTATCAGTAGGATCTACTTCAAAATGTGTCATGGTTTGTAAGTTTTTCTAAAAGTCACTAATGACTCTATTTAGTTAAAGATTAACATTTTTTATTGTTTCATTCAGTATCTATTCCTCCATTGTTAGACTTGGACCAAAATAGATTTGGACCAAGGCAAAGGAATCTACCTGGACCAAAATTAAGGGGTTTGATCTGACCCAGGAACCCGATCGGGTTCCTAGATCAGATCCGCACCAAATTCTAGGTCAAGCTGAAGAAACTTCTAAGACCCAACCATAGGAGGACTGGACCTGGGTAACCCTGTCGGGTTCTCTAGTCAGCCCCAAAGCCTAGCCCCTATGTCTTTATAGGCCCTGTTCTACCTTGCTAATTTTTATAAAATAAGAATAAAAAATAATTAAATCAAATTTCGAGAAAAATATAAAACACCTAGGAATGAGCCCGACCATTTGTGGAGATTGCAACCCCAAGAAGGTGGATTCTTATAGATACCTAAGCCTAAATACTAAGGGTTCTAAGACTTGACATTTAACAACTTTCGTCATGGCGGTAGCTAATGCTGTGAAATTCAAACATGTCCGCTAAGGGTCCTAATATTTATTGTTTGCCAACTTTCGCTGTGACAGTTACTTAGTGATATGAAATCCAAACTTTATCAGTTATCACTGAGCGTCCTAAAATTTAGCATTTGCCAACTCTTGCCATGATGGTGGCCTGATTATGTGAAATCCAGACCTGGTCACTGAGGGTCCTGATATTTTGCTTCTGCTAACTTTCACCCTGACGATGGTCGTTGATGTAAAATCCAAACCTCGCCACTAAGGGTCCTAAACGTTTGCCATGACAGTGGCCTATGACGTGAAATCTAAGGCTGGCTATAAAGAACCCTAAGATTCAGCATCCTCTAACTTTCACAGTAATAATGGCTGATAATGTGAGATCCAAATCCAAACCTGGACGCTGAAGGTCCTCAGATTTGGTGCCTACCAACTTTTCCTATAACAATGGCTGATGATGTCCCATTGTTTCAGGAGCTAATGATGTTGTTGAATGTCTCATTGTACCAAGAGGTCGCGGTTGTCCCATAGTGCTAGGAGCTAGCGATGTGGTTGAAATGTCATATTGTGCCGAGAGCCAATGATGTTATTGAAATGTTCCATTGTGTCAGGAGCCAACGATGTTAAAATATCCCATTATGCTGAGAGCCACTGGTTGTCATATTTTGAAGGGAACCAGTGGATTGGAAATGTCCCATTATGCCAGGAGCCAATGGTTGTCCCATTGTGCTAGAGCGTTCGATGTTGTTGAGATATCCCATTATGTTAGGAGTCAGCAGTTATCCCATTGTGCTGGGAGCCAACAACATCAAAGTTTTCTATTATACCGAGAGCCCGTAGATTTTTCCTTTCACTAGTCTAGTAAACCCATAGTAAATCTAGTGAATCATGATGTTAACCTTTCGTCGTTTAGCAGAACTTTTGTTGGCCCAGCTGTTCTTAACCTTTTATCGGTCTATGATTTTAACCTTTCACTAGTCTAGTAGTATTGGATTTGGTGGAGTGAGAACCTGAAGGACTGTTGCTAGGTCCCTATGAACTTGGTGGCATTTGAGCCTAAAGAATTATAGCAAAATCCCTGCGAACTTAGTGGCATATCCCTATGAACTTGGTAGCATGCACTCCTGAAGATCTATAGCCCGATCCCTATGATCTTGGTGAGATGTTGAGATGTCAAATCTTTAATCTTGACTTTTTATCGCTCAAGTGCCAATATCGTGTCCTTTTGATGGGAGCTTGCTGAAAGTTGAGATGTGTTGGACATTGGGTTGTCCAAGGATAAAGAGGATGATGTGTCCTTTATGGCTAGTTAACTGATAATCTAAAGTTGGGTTGATGACCTTTCCATAAGGACATGGGTGAATCGCCCAAGGGCAATAATAATTGTTTAGAGCTTGCTTTGAGAATGGAGCACCCACTTTGATCGAGCCTGAAGATATCTTCTATGACAACTGTCGATGTGATATTCAGAAGCTTTGATGTAGATTCGTGGCTAACCAGGGTCATGTGCTCTTCCTGTAGGGTTGCAATCATTCTTGAATGCCTACTTGTTCGATCCAAGGTCCAAAGTGATCAAGGCAGAAGTCCGGCTAGTAAGCAGGCTAAAGACCCATGTATTGGTGCAAGTGCACTTGCTAACCTAAGTGAGACTATGCATGCATGATGTCTATCCAGACTCAATTGTGCTAACTATGTAGACATATGATGACCTAACCTCATATGCATGTAGGTGAAGGCTCATGCTAAGCTTGGGGTCTATTGTATAAGGGTAGATTAAGTTATAAGGGACATAATGGATTAGGCATAGTGGTGTTAAGCTACGAAATACTGTAAGATGAGGGATAAAAAGTTGAGTGATTGTAGGGTTAGGCTAGGTCATGAGGTATAAGTTACCAGGATAAGGAATCTTTCTTTTAATAAAGGAATAACCTTTAATTCTACATTAAAGTGCTTTTAATCTAAAGAAACCCCCAGTTTCTATTTCTTATAACAGAAGCCTAGATGTGTAAGAAGAGTGATTGCTGAAGATGCTTTTGCTAGTTTTCACCAAAGTAGCCCCCAGTCTTGTAGAATCAATGCGATCCTTCCCATGTTGGGAAATATTTACAGTTGGTAAACCCTAGTTGTGTAAGGATGTGGTAGACAAGAACATCTTCATTGGTGCTGCCCAAAGTTGCCTATAATTTAGTATAAGGACTGTGGTTATCTCCTTGTCGGAAAATGTTTACCACAATGGAAGCCTTAATTGTCCAGGAAAATATAGGGAGTCCCTTGTTTTGCATAATAGGTGAGTGCCCACTTAGAAAGGCTGAGAATATGGAATGGGTATCCACTCTTAAATTTGTAATCATGGTTGACACCAAGAGTCCTAAATTTTGGAATGAAGTTAACATTAGAGGTGATTGAGAAATAATGGTAAAGTGGATGAATAGTTTATCCAAGTCGGATTCGATGGGAGTAATAATGGAATGTTTCTTTTGTCCTAAAAAACCAAGGTTTCTCCTACCTGGTCTACCTTTTTGGGTTTTTAGACCACCTGCACTATTTTTTTTCCTTTTTTTCTCTTTTCTTTGGAAGACTAAAGGATCTAATGGAAATAAAAATCTTTGCAGCTATGCCTCTTTTAAGGTTACCTACGTATCCAATGTGAGATCAGGTCAGTTGTAGTTTGAGGCTAAGAACATACAGCTTAAAGAAAGGATGCCTCCAAGAGGACTTTTTAAGGCAGACTTCAAGTTTAGGGTACCCAAGGACGGGAATCATCGCTAAGGTTTAGATAAGCCTTATGAAATCCCGGAGTGTGCATAGGTAATGACATTAGTGCAGATAGTTTATTCTTCTTCTTTTTGAGCTTTCTCTCTTTTCATTCTTCGTTTTTTTCCCTTTTTTTGGTTCTTCTTTTCTTTTCCTTTTTTTTGGCCTCTTCTTTTCTTCTCTCTCTTTTTTTAATGGGACTACTTAGTCTGAACTCTCTCTCTCTCTCTTTGTTTTTTTTTTTTTTTGATTGTTGATTTTGATATCACCACAGATGTGTCTATAAAAGAAATAGGCTCATTAGAAGGGTCAAAGGGGTTCCAAGTAGTAACTTCTTAGGTTTAATGAGAGTTTTAATATCGTTTAACAAAGAAGGCCTCCTATCCTAGTCATGTCCTTTAAAGTTGCATTGCAAAGAATTTCCCTCAGTCTTTCTTTTATTTTATTAATCTTCCTCTCCTTTTACCTAGCTCATCTTGTGAGGTTTTCAAATTTGCCGTCCTTTTTTTTCTTTCTCTTTTTTTTTAAATCCTGGATTCATTATAGGATAGAAGCATTCTAGAAAAGGGAGTGTATGGAACTAGCAATTTATTAACGATCAAGGTTAGATCACAATTGGATTTAGGATTGAAAAAGAAAATGAGTGACTCTATAATCAAGGTTAGATCACAATTGGATTTAGGATTGAAAAAGAAAATGAGTGACTCTATAACTCAACACATGACTATGAGTTTAGAATATATCACATCTTCTAAATTCAATAGACCTCAAGGCCTTTTGTGTGGAGGTTTTCCTTTATAGTTGCCTCATGGACATACAAGGGCATATAGACCTTCGATTTGGATCCGTTTATATTTACTACATAGATAAATGGTCCTACTCTTCTTTTTGGCAATCTAAAATGGCTGAAATATGATCATGCAAATCCAAATAGGTTGTTGTCATTGTTGGGTGTTTGAGCAGATTTAGGAGGAGAAAGCTATCTTGACTTTAACAAGCTTTTCAACTTAGTCTTAAAGCCCTAACAATCCAATATCATCCCTCCTTGCTCGATCATGTTTGCAGTACTTGTTCGGGTCCTAATTCTTGGGCTTCCATCTATTTTCTGTCTCTAGTGTGCTTGGTAGGAGGTTGATTCTATCCTTAAAAGCAAGCGTTCTAGTGCTTGAGTATACGTGCTTCTAATAGTTGTGTATTCAGTATAGCAATCTAGAGCATGCATCTTTTTGTTTGTGGAGTCATTGTCTTTCTTATTACTATTCTGATAGCTGCCCTTCCAAGTGTTGGCGGCTTTGATGGGTGTTTCTGTAGCTAGCTTTTCTTTCACAAGCGTGCCGACATTCGTTAATGTTATTAAATTTTCAAATGGTGTGGACCACAGGTGTTGTTTATGTGTGGGTTAGAGGCTTCCGATGAACAGTCTCACATGGTTAGCTTCCAAAGGTCGATCCATCATGTGAGTACTTTCATCTTCCATTTAGCAAGGCAGTCAAAAGACCCTTCATTTTCTTCTTGCTTGATCAACTCTAGGTCTCTAAGTGTGATTGGTATGTTAGTATTATATAAATATTGATGTATTAATTCCTTACAAAGCTCATCCCAATTCGTGACCTTTCGTGTGTCAACTGCATTATGCTACCTCATTATAACCTTATCAAATGTCCCAAGAAAGATGACATGGAATATGTCTTTGTCAATGCCTCATAGAGTCATAACACTAACAAAGTTCCTCACGTGATAGTTGATGTCTGACATGCTCAACTTTAAAGGTACCTCCCTTTTGGCATCAACGTGAGTCACGTATAATCGTTAAAGCAATTGTTAAACATCGTAGATTCCTTAAACAGTTGTTCTGTGCGATCTACGTTTGGATTGGTTTGAGGAGTCCCCTTTTCCTCTTCTTCTTCCTTCTTCTTATTATTCGGCTCTTCCTTTCCATCATCTTCCCCTTCTTTGTTGCAAGGTTTCCCACCATTTGCCTTTGGGGTGCCCCTGATGAGGGTTTGGAGTGTAGTAGCTATCAGTTCCATCTTCTTTTCACTCTCCTCTATTCTAATCTGCATCATTTCTACCATCTTCATAAGTTGAGCGATCTTGTTATTCCCAACCATTAGAATTGGTGAGGGTTTGGAATTTGACTTAAATCTCGGCCCTTACTTTCATCCGATAGGTGGAGTTTCTTCAGACCTTTTTTGAGACAAAAGTCTCCCAATTGATGGACTCTGCTATATGTTTTCTTAGTCTTCCCTATCCTGACTAATACTGCCATTGTTTAGAGGAGTTGAATGTTATAGATGTGAATAATTGAAATGAAAGGTCAACGACATTGCCATGGGTTAAAGAAAGTGCTTAATGACTTGTAGCCTATATAGGAATAAGTGGTGCTAAGATGTTGGATTTAGCATGAAATCAGCCTTACCTTGCAGGTCTAAGCGTGGTTCATATAATTCATGGGTCTAGACTGTGACTAAGCATAACTATGGTTTGGTTTATCTAAAGTAAGCTAGTTTAAGCATGCAGATGGATCTAGGTGGACTCATGCATGAATCCTAAACTTAGAGAATGGATGTACAATTCATGAACCACGGACTTTTGCATAGATCAAATATCTAGGTCTTAATTGGATTTATGCATTATGAATATGATGCATGATTGAGTGCAACCTAGAAGATTAAGGCTCTAAAGGTCTAATAGGTGCCATTAGACTTTGAACTAAGATGAACTCATTGACTATGCATGATGAGGCTAAATTATGCATGATTCTTTTTGCCTGAGTATCCTACAATTGATATGCTAAAACCTTAAATGGACCATGCTGACCTATAAACTGAGGCCATATGCTGAGAGCCCAAGGTACTAACTTTACGGTATGAATACTAACCAAGAGTGGTCCTTAAAGAAAATTGACTCCATTGGACCTGCTTGTAGGACACCAGTTGGGTTCCTTGTTTGGTGCCTAAGATTGGCATCCTAAGCTCTACCTTTTTCTTGTAAAACTAGACTCAATCCAATACATGCAAACTCCTAACATACCGGTCGGGTTTTTTAACATCCTTAAACTATACCAGACATAGACTAGCATGCAAACTCTTTTCTTCTTTTTGTTTAAACACCCAGCCAGGCTAATTCAAGATAGGTTGAGTCTTATTTTTAGACCTTTTACTCCCTAAACTAAGGATAGAACTTGGTCAAGCCCAAGATCAAGAGCCCCTAAGGTTCAATTAGCATTAAAGCTGCTTTGGTTCATAACTCTATCCACTAAGTTTAACCTTTCCTAACATGGGATCCCTTAAGACCTAAAGCATCAATGCATAGTGCTTAGCGCAAAACAAGTTGAATCATACAAAAACCCATACAAGCACACATATGAGTTTCAACCTAAGCCAAAGTTCTAAGTTATAAGTGTTTTAAGTCAGGTTTAGACAGTCTGTTCGCGACCCAAACACTTCGTACATCATCCATGAGGTGCATGGCAAGACTAACACATTTCGGTTGCTTCCCTAACTCACGTGGACCGAAAAGTGTGCCATGAATGGGTATATTAATGCATGATCAATGGAGTCTGATGGACCCACCGAGTTAACCAGTTAATCTCCCGATGGGAAATAACATGGTTCAATCCTAGAGGCATTGTTGATCCTGTTAAGGCATTAGTAGGGCTGTAACAAAACCGAGCCGTCTCGCCGAGCCCTGGGGTTCGGCTCGGTTAAAGCTCAGTTCGGGCTCGAGTCAAACTAACCTTGAACCAAGTCTAAGCTGACTTGGAAACATATCGATTCAAGCTTAAGCCCAGCAAGGCTTAGCTCAACTCGACTTGATTTGGCTCGATTTAGTTCAACGAATTCCTTTTTCCTATACATCTGCATGGAAAAAGCAAAATTATTATCGTAATCAACAAAAATTTATTCCAACACTTAATTCTTTAATCTAATAAAAAAATCTAAAGTTTAGTTTGGATTGTATCATTAAATTTGAAAACTTTGTTAACAAAAACAAATAAAAAAGAAGAATACTAAGCCAAGTCAAGATGAGCTCCGAGTCAAACATTGTGCATACCAAGCCGAGCCCGAGCATAAACATTTAAGGCTCGATGAACTTCGAGCAGAGCCTAAGCTGAGCTTTTAACTGATAGAGTCGAGCCTGAGCCTGGTATGTTGGTGCTTAGCTCAGCTCGATGCAGCCCTAGGTATCACCTTTCAATGTCATATTGCCTAATACAAGCATTGTTAAAATAATTTCCTATATTGAATTTCACATCTCACCTACTTTTAAGAAAACATCCCCCGTGGAGTTGTCACTATAAGGACCAACAACCCCAGGAAACCTATCCTGGGCCACTATCCCCCATGAATGACCGGACTTGTTTGTTGGGTGTTCTATTTTTTTTTAATTTTAAAACTTATTGCTAATATTTCTTTTCAAAAATCACAATCCGGAATATAAATTCAAACTGGACCAGGAAACTGGATTAGAATTCTGATCTAGGAACCCGATCAGGTTCTTGGGCCATAATTACGTCCAGTTACCTAATTCAGCTCTAGGTAGCATCGACTACACGAATGAGGATCTCGGCAGCCAACTTGATTTAGGAACCTGACCGGGTTCTAAGCCAGTACTAGCTCCAAATCCTGGCCCATACAATGAAACTGTCTTTAATCCAGAATCTTTTTGGCGAAAAAATAATAAAAGTAAAAGAAAAATAAAGGATGAAAGCAATAAAATAAAGGCTGGGTTCCCAGTCGGATTGTGCTCTATTAAGCCCCCCTTTGGTCATCCAAAAAAAAAAAAAAAGTAGGAAGTCAGCCAGGTTTCTAGGCTAGACTGCAGATAATTCAATTTGTTTTGACCGTGACTTTGTCATCCCACCTACAATTTAAGTGATTCTTTTTTCTCCTGAAAGCTTATTGAGTTTGTTTCAAATAAAACTAATTACATGATTTTTGGATAAGTGTGGAAAAAGAGATAAGTGAAATAGTAAACATATGCCATTTTTAGCAAATGTCTTAGCAATCGACTTATATCTTTTTTGTTGCTCATTTGATTTTGGCACATATTATGTCATTAGAAACCTTGTTTAATGAATAGTATCAATAGCTAAGCTCAATTATTTTATGTTCCCTAGAGTGGATCTCAACCAAACACCGAACATTATCAATTTGGGCGTATTTGATCTCTTTTGCTTTTTTCCTTTCACACTTAATTTTTAGTGATCACTCTGCTGGGCCTTCAAGAACACAAGTTACGGTATTATTTTGTCACATCGAAATGAACAATTCGTATTTACAACCCTGACTTTTTCAAGCAAAATTGGGTTGGGTCAAATTGTTTCCTAGCCCAAGTTTTATGAAAAGGAAATTGTGAACATATAGTTGTGTAATGGAGAGCAAAAAACTGACGATCCTTAATTAATTATATGATTTGGCACCTTTTTTTTGTGTTGATGAGATTACAATTTGCACTCCATTACCGAAACATATACACCCCTCATCTCACCTCTCATCTCGTTGTATATACTAGTCAAGAGCGAGCACTGCAAGTGCAATGCACAAAATTTATGAGATACAATAACAACAAATTTTAATATGCTTATAAGTGATCAACATAGTATGATTTAAATTGTTCGATGCTTATTTCCCTTAAGCAAGATCTCAATTTCGACATAAATTATATGGTACAACTAGATAGACAACATGGTGTGTCCGCTTGGCCTTGATGCTATTTAATTTAATGCACATCAAGAAGAGCTAATTAGCGAAACTTGCCTAAGTAGTGAGATGCTTCGTAGGCTACCTTTAGGTTATGAGTTTGAATCTGACTCAAGTTACTAGGAACTCGCATCCGAGGATTATTTCATTATGCACAATTCAGAGATTGTGCCTACATTTACAACATTAATACAAAATTTTGATTTGTTCTAAATTTTTTGTAATTTACTTTAGGCTTGAATTTGTGTTTACAAATTTTTGGCACAGTTAGTGGGACATCTCTGCCTCTCACCTCTTTCTACAACATATGAACTCTGCATTCCTTCGAAGATAATATGGGCCCTAAGAATGCCATCCGTCAATCTTAGAGGAAAGTTATTCGATCCACATATCAGGGATCAACGACTGGTAGCGCTACATCTGCCTACATTATGACTAGGAGTACGGAAAAAGTTGCTATCGTAATAACCATAGAGCGATCAATTGTGACTGCACCATCGTAGTTACAAAAGATCAAAAACCTCAACTACAAGGTGTCTGATGGAGTTAGCCAAATCGTTCCACATGCTTTTAAGCAAAAATCTGTTGCTGGCTTCAACATGCCGCAAACAATTTCACATGGGATGGATGAACTCTAAACCTATACTAAAACTGCTTCTAGTCCTTCAACTTTGACGATGATACCTATTCGAGTAGGGATTCCTCTTCGGCATCGACATAGGGATCACCTTCCTCACATGCTGAAGCTGAATTGTTTAACACTATCATCATACTGGTTATGGTGACAGAGGCTGCTAACTTTGAAGACCAACTGGCGAGCTTGAAGGCTATGCTAGATAGGCTCACCAAGGAGAGTGTAGAAAAGAACGCCCAAATCAAGTGTCAAAACGAGCAGATTGTTAAGCTTACAAAGAAGTTGGAAAGTGTTGATTTAGAGAGTGCACAACCACAAGAGGGGGTGAATTGTGGTGTCCGATTTTCGCAAGTTGCTGGCAAACAGTCTTAGATCTTGTTCGCATAGGTTGTTCCTGAGATAAGCAGAAGCGAAAATCCAACAAAATTAAATGCGGAAATAATGGACACAGGATTTTTATGTAGAAAACACCTCTAGCCCAACTGAGGTGAAAAACCACGACCTACCTCGTGTAGGATTTAAACACTTCACTAAACGGGCTAATCACGTTACAATAGTAACACACCTTGTTACAAATTGCAACACACGTAACCGTCTTCCCTAAGACAGGTTACCCCACGTCCAAAATCCCCTTGATTTGGACACACACTTAACTCACTTTTGTGAAAGAAGAGTATAAAGAAAAACACACCCTATTACAATGCTTCTCAACTAAGCTAATATAGGGTACAATGAAATCCTAGTATGCCAACTTTGAAAGCTCAAATATCTCACTCACTTGACACGGTTTTCTTTTGAAATTTTTAAGCTCATGAACACTGAATTTTTGCCTTTGAAAACCGATGCTTCTAAGGTTGTAAGAAGCAACCTTATATAGTGCTTGGAAAAACAATTTCTAAAAATTTTTTGAAAACTAAAAAAATTCCTGAAGATTATAGAATCCTTTAACCACAAGGGATGGAAAGACTATTTCTGAAATTTTTGGAAACTAAAATCCTAGAGAGTATAGAATCCTTTAGCTGCAAGGGGTGAGATAACATGAGCTGGAAACACCTCCTAAACCATGTGCATAAGGCGGTGCTCTTCAGCAGCTAGCCCATGTTTTTCTCAACAACCTTATCCACTTGCCAAAAATTGGATATTCTTTTTATTCAAAAAGATTTTGCAAATCCCTTAAGATTTTGATAACCGTTTTTAGGGTGAGGGGTAAGATACTCCATAGAAAAATCTTTCTTGCAAATCTTGGAGAAGCTGCTCAAAAATCCAAAAGATAAAAACGTGAAAAATTGTTTTTCGCAGCTTATTCTGGAAACACCCTGATCGCCCTGTTTCCAGGATTGTTCTGAAGGGTGATCCGAAATATTTTCCAAAAAAACAAAACCGTTTCAAGTAAGTGGTAAATTAAGACTTTCTAATTGGCATATTAACAAGAGTCTAAAAATATAAAACTAAATCAAATCAAGACATCTTGTTGTCACCGCTAGTCATCTTGTAGAGAGACGAATTTGCTGTAAACGCTTCATAGAACCTGTTCCTCACGGCTGCACTTAGATTCTATGCTTCAAACACTTCACAGGACATACTTCAAATACCTCACAGTACCTGTTCCCGATAAACCATTAGTCAAGCAGTTTTAATACATTGAGAACAGCAGTAATGTCCTGTTTGGAAAGCCTGTTTGGAGCAACAACAACATTTGAATTTGTTATCATCAAAACCTTATACATTCTAACAAATTTCCCCTTTTTGATGATTACAAACCAAGTGACCATATTGACTTTCAAGGACAATTGAAGTGATTAGTGCCAATTATTTATAGGACCAATAATTCACATGAAGCAGTTAGTATTGAAAAAGTGTAAGAAATTTAACTCGTCCATGGCAAAACTAAAATAATATTGGTCATCCTATCTTCCCCCTTTTGGCAGCATTAAAAAGTAGGGGCGAACAGTCAAACAGAGGGTGTTTGCTATCACCACCACTTGGGTAATGGAGGAAAGTCAACAATCGATACACTCAAGTGTTTTGGTACGGTAATGAGATTAGCCATCCTAGTCACACACAAGCAATTCACAACAAAAAGTAAGTAAGACGAAGCCAATCAAAACTGGATAACCTGTCATTCACCAAACGAGTGCAACAGAAAGTACAAACTAGCAAGAGAGGATAACCAAGAGAAGTGAGAAACAGCCTATGAGAACAACCGATGGGGGATGATCAGAGAGCAGGAGGGGAAAATTTTGCTAAGAGGAAAGAGAGAAGGGCGAGGAGATCTTCATGGCGTTTGGCGTTTAGAGCTTTTTCCTTGTCCAGGGCAGCCTTGACAGCAGTAAGCTCAGCACTGAGGCGAGAGTTTTCTTCCAAAGCAGCCTCAAGCTTGGTTGAGGAACTGCCAGGAACAGGAGGACGGGGTGTTCTGGTCCCCTGTTCTGAGGCAGACCCCTCAATCAAGGTATACCCACACCCCATAAGGGTGTTACTCCCAATCTCATCGATGAACTGAGCTCCTACCTTCTTCAGCAGAGTCACCCCAAAGTGCTCAAACACACTAGTCAGGAAGAAGCCGTATCCCAGGTCATGTTCCCTGGAGGTGTTTGTAATTCTTGCAATATGTCGAATCATGATGGCAGGAAGGTTAATTTGCTCTTCCTTGTCCATCAGATCCATTAAACACTGATCCATGGCATCAGCAAGATTGCGACCCTGGCCCCGAGGAATGACATTCTTGATAATAAACCAAAATATCAATTGATGGAGCGATGTATGTCCCCTTTCTTTACTGACTTGGGTGTTTGCAGGCTTGGTTGCTCGCTAAATTTCTAGGAGAGCTTCAGCAGCCTGGCTGTCCCTAGAATAGTCTTGGCTTCCCTCATATATATATCAAAGCCTGTGGAGGGAATCCCCAGAATTTCCCCTAATATCTTCGCATCAAAGCGAAGCTGCTTCCCATTAACAATACTTGTCACCACTCCTTCGGTGACAGTGCAGTTGGCACAGAATTGTGCCAACTCATGTATAGAACACCCCAACTGGGTGTTTGTAAACAGTTCAAACCACCCCTGTGCACGCAGCTTGTGCAAAAACACCCCCAGACCCTATTCCTCAAAATATTTGACCTTGATAATTTTGCCCCTAACTACCCGTCTCTGAAGTAGTTGGGTCAGTTTGGCTGAGATTGCAAACGGGGTAGACTTCTTGGCTCTTTTAGGTTGGGGATCAGTAGGAGGGTCTTGTGTGGAGGAGTGTTTGAGGGAGGCTTTTCTCTTGGGAGTTTTAAGGGGTGATGGTTTGGAGGGTAAAGTGAAGGTTGATTTTGGTGCAGGCAGAGGCTTATCCTCTGAGGACTCTGAGAACACGGGAGTGCCCTGTTTGAAGGAGGTGTTCTCAGTGTCGTTATCTGATGAAGGCTCAGAGGAGGAATCAATTTCCTCAACAATAGGGGATGTCTGTTTGGCAGGTCGAGGCGTGGATTGGAAAGCAATTCGGGCTGATTTTCGAGTTAGCCTGTTTGTGGGTTTGGCCGAAGAGGGGATTTGTGGTTTTGGTTTGACAGGAGTTTCACTTTTTGAGGGTTCTTCAGTCTGGCCGCTTTGAGGCCTTGATGGTGGTCGTGTTCTTGGCATTCTAGTACGCCTAGCCACAATTTTGTACCTTTTGCGTTTCTCACCGGTTTGTGTTACCGGTGTGGCTTGTGCAGGCTTGACAGGAGACTCCTCCATTTGACCACTACTTCCCCTTCTTCTTTTGACAAATCCTCCCCTAGGTCATCCCTAAAAACCTCAGGCCCTGTTTCGGCCCCTGTTTCCTGCTCTGGAAACAGCCCAAACGAATTGATGTCATCTAGGCCATGTTCGAACAGAAAGAGTTCATCTAAAGCCCTAATTTCTCGGTCAGATGCCCCAACAGGTTCTTGGGGTTCTCCAGACTGTTGACATGCGCCCGGTTCACCAAATAAAATTAAATCCCACCCAAATTTATAGGGAATGTCTTCCAATTTTAGACCTATTGTTCTAAGGTCTATACTCTTCAAAAACCCAAAAGATTTGTAGATAATTGGGCGAGATGGTTCAGTGGATTTACCTTCCATTAACGCTGCCAGAAACTGTGTAGGTGCAAACAGGGCTGTGGCTATTTGCAAGGCTGTGCTTGGTGACTGGTTGCCCTAGGTCACGGTCGAGGAACTCTCGGTGCTGATGGGGGATGCCATTTTTTCAGAGGAAGGAGAGAGATTAGGGTTTCTCGAGCAGATTTTCAGAGCAAGAGGAATTTCGGTTGAGGTGAGAGAGTGAAGCAAGTTTAAAGAGAGATTTAAAGAGAGAGAAGTGTCCAAGATCTTTTAAAGATTTTGCCCGTTTTGTAACAGGCTGTAGCATTAAATTAGGCCGCGCACGCCTCAGAAAGTGTTTTAGCAATTCCCAACTAGTTGCACATATTTGACAAACAAGAGGCGTACCTGTTTCTGATGCTTGTTCTTGAGGTTACTTGCTAGGTAACATGGGACAATAAGGGCAATCTCATTAGACCTCAACGACTGTCAGCAGGTTGCATACCTCACATATGCTAAACATAGCACAGAAGTTGATTGCAAACAAAAATTTAATATGTTGTACCCATAGCATTTTAAATTTTGCCAACAAGGAGAGAGAACAGGATGGTCAGGTTGTTTTAATTAAACCTAGTTCGAGTCTATTCCTTTCAAATTGTTCTCTACTCAATGCCTTTGTGAATATATCAGCAATTTGATTTTCAGTGGCATAAAAATTCACTGAGATCACTCCTTTTTCAATATTGTCTCTTAAAAAATGATGACGAATGTCAATATGTTTTGTTCTTTTGTGTTGACATGGATTTTTGGCAATGTTAATTGCACTTGTATTATCACAATAAATAGGAATGCATCCTATGTCAACACAAAAATCCTTGAGTTATTGTCTTATCCATAATAACTGAGCACAACAGGATGCAGCTGCCACGTATTCAGCTTCTGCTGTGGACAAGGCAATAGAGAGTTGTTTCTTGGTTGCCCAAGATACCAAACAAGGTCCAAGAAAGTGAGCCATACCTGAGGTGCTTTTTCTATCAACCAAGAACCCTGCATAATCAGCATCAGCATACCCAACAAGATCAAAGTTGCAACCTCTAGGATACCATAAGGCTAGATCAGGTGTATGTTTTAAGTATCTTAAAATCCTTTTTACAGCCTTAAGATGAGTTTCTTTAGGGTTAGACTGAAAACGTGCACATAGACCAACACTGAAAACAATGTCAGGTCTACTAGCCGTTAGGTATAGGAGTGACCCTATCATGCCCCTATAGGATTTCTCCTCAACTGAGGGACTACCATCATCCATTACCAACCTGGTTGAGGGAGAGATGGGAGTATCAATGGGCTTGGCCGACTCCATCCTAAAACGCTTAAGTAACTCTTTGATATACTTTTGTTGATGGATCATGGTGCCGTTTGAAGTTTGCTTGATTTGCAGGCTTAGAAAGAAATTAAGCTCACCCATCATGCTCATTTCAAACTCACTCTCATCATTTTTGAAAATTCATTGCACAAATTATGATGAGTTGCACCAAATATGATGTCATCGACATATAATTGGACAATCAACAAATGTTCCCCCTTAGATTTTAGAAACAAGGTATTGTCTACCTTGCCTCTTGTAAAATCATTTTCCAATGAAAAACTTGACAACCGCTCATACCAAGCTCTAGGGGCTTGTTTCAAACCATAAAGTGCTTTGTCAAGTTTGAAAACATGGTTAGGAAATTCATCACTTTCAAAACCAGGGGGTTGTTTGACATACACTTCTTCTTTGAGGTACCTATTTAAAAATGCACTTTTGACATCCATTTGATACAACTTGATCTCCATATGGGCTGCAAATGCTATCAAGATTCGAATGGCCTCCATCCTTGCAACAGGCACAAAGGTTTCTTCATAATCAATTCCCTCTTCTTGGTTGTAGCCTTGAACCACCAGCCGGGCCTTGTTCCTAGTGACTGTTCCGCACTCATCCAGCTTGTTACGAAACACCCACTTGGTTCCAATGATTGTTCTATCCTCTGGCCGTGGCACAAGGTGCCATACCTTGTTCCTTTCGAACTGATGGAGTTCTTCTTGCATGGCTGTGACCCAATCTGAATCTGCAAGGGCTTCATTAATATTCTTAGGCTCAATTTTTGAGAGAAAAGCATAGAAAGCACAGAAATTTTTGAGTCTAGATCTAGTTTGAACTCCTGCATTAATATCAGACAAAATTTGATCAAGAGGATGTGAACTTTGGTATTTCCATGATCGTGGTTAAAGTGGGTTCACAGACTCGCTCTCCATCCTAGCTGGAATACTCGGTGAAACAGGTTCAGAACCTGTTCTCGAGCCTGTTTGGGAGCTTGTTCCTGGATTTATCCCTGAAGGATTCAGCTGGTGTTGTCCCGAACAGGGTTCCACCCTGTTTCCCCCTGTTTGGTTCACACCTTGCTTACCTTCCTGAAGAACAGCCTCAGACCTTGCTTCCTCCGATTGACCCTTACCTTGTTCACCTTGAAGCAGCATGTCTTTTCTAATAAGACCTAGTTTGAAGTCTTCTTCCTGTGCATCATTCTCGCTTAGAGAGTTAGTTTCATCAAAAAGCACATGCACACTTTCCTCAACACACAAGGTTCTCTTATTAAACACTTTGTATGCCTTACTATGCGAGGAGTAACCAAGGAATATTGCTTCATCACTCCTTGGATCAAATTTCCCTAAGGCATCCTTTCCATTATTATGCATAAAACATTTACAACTAAAAACTCCAAATGCATAATATTGGGTTTTCTTCCCTTGAAAAGTTCATAAGGAGTTTTGTTAAGAATAGGTCTAATCATGCATCTATTTATAATGTAACATGATGTATTCAAAGCTTCAACCCAAAAGTTTCTAGAAAGACCACTAGCAACAAGCATTGTTCTAGTCATGTCCTCTAGAGTGCGATTTTTGCGTTCTACCACCCCGTTCTGTTGGGGTGTTCTTGGAGCTGAAAAATTATGATCAACACCATGCTCATTACAATAATCAATAAAGCTCGAATTTTCAAATTCTGTACCATGGTCAGACCTTAGGCATACCAAAGAGTGTCCTACCCTCTTTTCAGTCTTTTTAATGAAAGTAAGAAATTTTTTAAAAGTTTCATCTTTAGAAGCCAAAAATAGGGTCCAAGTGAAACGAGAGTAGTCATCCACTATCACAAGCACATACCTCTTACCACCTCTGCTCATGATCCTCATTGGACCACATATATCCATATGCATCAATTCAAGAGGTCGAGTAGTGCTTACACACCTTTTAGATTTAAATGAATTTTTGACTTGTTTGCCTTTGGCACATGCATCACATACCTTGTCATCATTGAATTTGATGGAAGGTAAGCCAACCACTAAATCTTTGGTTACAAGTTTGTTCAAAAGCGAGTAACTTGCATGACCTAGTCTTTTGTGCCAAAGCATAACATCATCATTTAAAGCACTCAAACAAGTCAAATTATTTTGGGGAAGAGTAGAAATACACACTTTATAAACATTTTTGTGTCGCTTCCCCCTCAACACAACATCTCCTGTGTTCATATTTACAACCAAGTAACGTGTTGGAGAGAACACTACCAGGTTGTCTTTGTCACACAGTTGGGACACACTTAGCAAGTTGTGTTTTAATCCATCCACAAAATAAACATTGTCAATTGAATGGGAGAGTGACTCACCTATCTTACCTATATCGATAATTGTCCCGGATTTGCCATTTCTAAATGCCACACTCCCTCCTTCTGAAGCTGTAAGTGAGAGAAAATTGGATTTTTCACCAGTCATATGCCTCGAACACCCACTGTCAACATACCACAACTGCTTGTTCTCTTGGCTGTTCCCTGCACTGTTTGCTGGGGTGTTTGCTAGGTTGTTCTCTCTCACTTCAACCTGCAAAACAAATCATAGGTTAGTTTTGGGAACCCAGATCCACTTGGGTCCCATTCCTTTAGACGTGCAAATCTTATCATTCCTAACCCATATTTGTCTTACATACACTGAGTTCCTTTTAATGGCATACTTTCTTGTAGGACAGCCATATCGATGATGCCCCGTTTTACCACAATGAAAACAAACAATATTTTCAGGTAATCCCATATATTTTTTATTCACTGGGTAGGTCATCTTAAGCACAAAACCTAGTCCTCTTCTGTTTCGACTGTGATGAGTTTTTAACCATTTAAACGCCCTTGAGAACCTGTTCCAGAGCTTGTTTGTGGCAAGGTCTGATTCTAAGTGTTTTATTTTCTCAAGTAAGTTTTTGTTTTCTTCCAGCAAAAACTCGACCTTACCTTTTAAGTCAAGGGATTCTTTTTCCAGCTCAGTCAGTTTAGTAGAATAAGTCTCTTCTTTCATGAGTAGTGTTTCTTTAAGCGCATTGATGTTTTCATGCAACGCAAGAGTCTCTTTGTCAACTTCAAGCTTTTCTAATTTAAGGGTTTCATTTTCAAGTTCTAAATCTCGAACATCCCTTTTTAATTCAGCACATATATCCATTATAGTGTACACTAATTCCTCAAGAGTTGATTTATTTAGACCACGTAACTTGTTCTTGAGTTGAGTCAGACTATCAATTGATCCATCATCTGAATCAGTGTCACTTCTTGCCATGAGTGCTACATCAGCTTCCCCCGCTTCAGACCCTTCCTTATCCTCACTTGAATCTCCCCAGGCCGCGAGTATGGCTTTTGAGAACCTTTTCGCTGAGCTGCTTACACCCTGTTTCCTCCCCTGTTTTCTTGGGTGTTCGGGTTCTTGTTCTTCCTTGTGCAGTGGGCAGTTTCTCACAATGTGGTCTAGCTTGCCACACTTGAAACACCCAATGAATTGTTTCCGAGGGGTGTTTCGGATTTTGCCGAAGTCCTTTCTTTTGTTGTTTTCTTTGACTTTCTTGAAGAACTTCTTAAATTTTTGAGTGATCATGGCAATCTCTTCCTCATCAGAATCAGAATCATCTTCTAAGGCCTTTAGTGCAAGACCTCGTTCTCTCTTTGTCTCATCTTTCTGTTGAGAATATTTCCTAAGTTCATATGTTTGGAGGTTGCCAATCAGCTCATCTAGAGTGATCTTGTTCATGTCTTTAGCTTATTGGATGGCCGTTACTTTCGCTTCCCAAGAATGAGGTAAAATTCTTAGGATCTTCCTCACCAATTCTTCGGTGGTGAAGGATTTTCCCAAGGATTTTAGCTCATTCGTTATGTGAGTGAAGTGAGTGTACATATCCATCACACTTTCACGATCACCCATCTTAAACAGCTCATATTTTCTTATAAGCAATTCAATACAGGATTGCTTTACTTGATTGGTCCCTTCGTGAGCTACTTGCAAAGCATCCCAGATTTCTTTGGCCGACTCACATTCAGATATGCGAGTATATTCATCAGGGCCTAGGCTAAAATATAGGAGTTTCTTGGCCTTGGCATTCTTCTCCATCATTTTATAATCTTCAGTATTGAATTCTTTAGGCTCCTTGGGGATTGACTTTCCATCTTCAGTTATTTTCTTAGGGATGAGTGGTCCATTCTTGATGAGCATCTACAACTCATAGTCCTCGGCTTGGATGTAGTTTTTCATCCTATTCTTCCACCAACTATAGTGTTGGCCATTGAAGTATGGTGGTCGAGTTATGGATTGACCTTCCAGCATGCCTTGTGGGGTACTCATCTTCAAGGATCTATCAAGGTGTTAGCCTTTCAAAGGAGAACCTGCTCTGATACCACTTGTTGATTTAGAGAGTACACAACCACAAGAGGGGGGTGAATTGTGGTGTCCGATTTTCGCAAGTTGCTGGCAAACAGTCTTAGACCCTGTTCGCACAGGTTGTTCCTGAGATAAGCAGAAGTGAAAATCCAACAAAATTGAATGCGGAAATAATGGACACAGGATTTTTACGTGGAAAACACCTCTAGCCCAACTGAGGTAAAAAACCACGACCTACCTCGTGTAGGATTTAAATACTTCACTAAACGGGTTAATCACGTTACAATAGTAACACACCTTGTTACAAATTGCAACGCACGTAACCGTCTTCCCTAAGACAGGTTACCCCACGTCCAAAATGCCCTTGATTTGGACACACACTCTACTCACTTTTGTGAAAGAAGAATGTAAAGAAAAACACACCCTATTACAATGCTTCTCAACTAAGCTAATATAGGGTACAATGAAATCCTAGTATGCCAACTTTGAAAGCTCAAATATCTCACTCACTTGACACGGTTTTCTTTTGAAACTTTTAAGCTCATGAACACTGAATTTTTGCCTTTGAAAACCGATGCTTCTAAGGTTGTAAGAAGCGACCTTATATAGTGCTTGGAAAAACAATTTCTAAAAATTTTTTGAAAACTAAAAAAATTTCTGAAGATTATAGAATCCTTTAACCACAAGGGATGGAAAGACTATTTCTGAAATTTTTGGAAAATAAAATCCTAGAGAGTATAGAATCCTTTAGCTGCAAGGGGTGAGATAACATGAGCTGGAAACACCTCCTAAACTGTGTGCATAAGGCGGTGCTCTTCAGCAGCTAGCCCATGTTTTTCTCAACAACCTTATCCACTTGCCAAAATTTGGATATTCTTTTTATTCAAAAAGATTTTGCAAATCCCCTAAGATTTTGATAACCGTTTTTAGGGTGAGGGGTAAGATACTCCATAGAAAAATCTTTCTTGCAAATCTTGGAGAAGCTGCGCAAAAATCCAAAAGATAAAAACGTGAAAAATTGTTTTTCGCAGCTTATTCTGGGAACACCCTGATCGCGCTGTTTCCAGGATTGTTCTGAAGGGTGATCCGAAATATTTTCCAAAAAAACAAAACCGTTTCAAGTAGGTGGTAAATTAAGACTTTCTAATTGGCATATTAACAAGAGTCTAAAAATATAAAACTAAATCAAATCAAGACATCTTGTTGTAACCACTAGTCATCTTATAGAGAGACGAATTTGCTGTAAACACTTCACAAAACCTGTTTCTCATGGCTGCACTTAGATTCTATGCTTCAAACACTTCACAGGACATGCTTCAAACACCTCACAGTACCTGTTCTCCATAAACCATTAGTCAAGCAGTTTTAATATATTGAGAACAGCAGTAAGGTCATGTTTGGAAAGCCTACTTGGAGCAACAACAACACTTGGATTTGTTATCATCAAAACCTTATACATTCTAACAGAAAGGAAGTCATCTGAAGCTTCCAACAAAGGTTTAGGCACTAAAGATTTTGATAAAGAGTCCAATCACGGTGAAGAATCTAATGATAAGCGCAGGGAGAAGGAGGATCACTCTTTAGGATTGATGTCTGTTGAGCAGATCCAAACTTAATAGCAAATGCTGTCAAGGCTCAATTGGGAGGAGGATCTCATAAGATGCACTTGTATACAAAGCCTTATACGAAGAGCATTAATGCTCTTCGTATGCCCCACAGATGTCAGTTTGACGGTGAGGGCAATCCCAAACAGCATATCGCCCACTTCATTGAGATGTACAGCAATGCTGGCATAGAGGGGTATCAACTGGTGAAGCAGTTTGTCCTAACTCTAAAAGGGATTGTATTTGACTGGAATACAGACTTGGAGCATGAGTCTATTAACAGCTGGGAACAAATGAAGCAGAAGCTCCTGAATAGGTTCTATAGCACTCAACGTGTTGTTAGCATGACAAATCTAACAAATACTAGACTAGACTTGTCAGTTCAGGTGGGTGGATTAAATATGGGTTGGGTGTATTCGGGTTCGATAAAAGGTGGGTTGGGTGTATTTCGGGTTCGGGTAAAATACGGATGAGTGTATTTTGATTTTATGGGTTTCGGATCAACCCAATGAATTTAGAGCGCATTTTCTATGAGTTATTTTTCTTTTTTTAAAATCAAAAATTCTGCATATTCATTACTCAAAATTGTCAGTATTTAATAAAAAGGCATAATAATTGTGATTTCTCAAAAGAATATTAAAATTATTCACACTTTTTTATTATAGTATATGAACATCTTGTATGGGCGAATAAAGAATCAAGCTCCACTTGGTTTTGGGTAGATCGACCCGTCCATTAAAAGAACGTCAATAGCAGGTCGGTCATTTATGGAGCAACCCCTTTAGAGCATTTTAATGGGTTTTATTAGTTTGACCGCTAATAATCTATTTACTAATTTGATATTTTTATTAAATAATCTACCAATGTCCAATCGGGTAAAATTTTATTAATGAGTCGACCCCAATACAAATATGGCGAGTCGTTTTCCTACCACTCGCATCATAGTTCAAGATTAGATAGAACAAAAACCAAATAAAATTGAATAAAAGAAGTATAACATATTATCTTGCAGTTATAACATCAAAAATTAAATTATTACAACTTAATTAATTTAAAAAATAATTAAATATATTTGTTTAACCAAATATATAATGGTATGACTTGCACATCTTTAATACTTGTCTTCTTTTTAAATAAACTTTTTTTAAAAAAAGATTAGATAGTTATTTCATGCAATTTTATACCCATTTTAAACGTTTTTTCATTTAAAAGTTGTGTACAACATTATTTTTAAAGAATGAAGAAGAAAAATAAGGTTATTATTGTTTAATTTGTAACCAGATGAACAAGTATATAATGTTTTTAAAACTATCCGATAAAAGTGACTAATCATTATTGTTAAGAGGGATAAATTAGAGAAAAATCAAAAACTAAGAATATAATGTTTGGGTCAAGTGGGCGGGTTTGGGTTTGGATTCGGGTCGAGTTTTCGAGTTGGGTCAATTTTTATCAAGTCTATACTAGACAATGGAGGGACGAATTGGTTCTCAATTACATCAATCATTGGAGGTCTCAATCTCAAGTGCAAGTACTGTCTATCAGAAGCTTCATCTGTTGAAATGTGTGCTCAGGGCATGGAGTGGGATTTGTAAGCTAAGAACTTTCTAGCTGTTGGTGACAAAGGCTAATGATGTGGAGATCAGAATTGCAAGTCATTGTGGCAAGTCTTCTTCCTCATCTTATTCTGGAAAGGACAAAGGTGAATTCAAGAAAAATCCTCCTTTGTTGATTCTAGAAAGGACAAGGGTGAATTTAAAAAAAATCCCAACTCCTCAAAGTCTTCAAACAAAGACTCTAAGTTGTTTCAACTGGGGAGCCAGTTTAAATCTCTAAAGAGCCCAAGTATGAAAACAAGAAAGATGGGTTCTTCTAGTATACTGGAAAGAATTGTCTTACATTAAAAGAGATGCAACAGAAGAAATATCTATTCCCTAACTCAGACTTATTAGGAATGCTTGATAATCTCCTTGAAAAAGGGGCTATTGAATTTCCCAAGTCAAAACGACCTTAAGAAGTTGGAAGGGTTACCGACCCAAAGTATTATCAGTATCATAGGGTGATTAGTCATCTCTTGAGAAATGCATGACGCTCAAAGAGCCCATTACGCATCCTGCTAACGATAGGAGGATAATATTAGATTTGGATGAAACTATCACGCCAAATCATATTTTCGCCCCGTTGGAGTGTTCTTCATCATCCTGACAACAAAACCATACTTGACCTCCTGGTAGAGTAAACATCGAATTGATTTCCTCATGAGGAGAGAAAGTAATTACAATTTAATTTGGAAGTTTGGAGCCTATTGTAGTTCCAATGGCACCCCAAGGACCTTTGTTAAAGATCAGTCTTTTTATGCATGTCTCTGATGAAGTCGATAAAGAAGAAGAGGGATGGGCTGTTGACACTCAATAGAGGCCAAAGAAGCAAAATCAAGTTCAACCACCATCTGTCCGTTGTAGAAAGTGACAAGTTAGGATGAAGAGCCCTCATCATTCAAGAGGGAAGAAGAAATCAAAGAACGTCAAAATGCATGAAATTCAGCCTATTGACCTTTTTAAGCAGGAGTCACTTGTTGCTGTTATATTGGAAGAGTTCTTCCCAATAGGCTTATTTATGAAAGTCACGGTCAATATGACCTCATGCTATGAGCTCAAAAAAGAGAAAGACGAGGGAAGTGACAAATAAGAGAACTCTTCAAGAGTAGCTAACAAGACTTTGACTGTCTTAGAGGCTTTGCCAATGCGCACAGGCTAGAGACAAATCTATTGTTTGTATGCATCGACATGTTGTTTTTACGTTACAACACCCAGAGCTTTATGCTAACAAAGTCAAGGATGTTGGAGGATTAGCAAAAATCCCCGTTCAGTATGCCTCTTGTAATACCACAGTAGAAAGTTAAGCGCATCCTAGTGGATAGAGGGTCAGCCATCAACATCATGCCCAAGTCTACGATGACTGACTTAGGCATCACAGTAGAAGAACTTTCTAAGAGTTGAATGATGATTCAAGCATTCAACTTTGAGGGCTAGCATGCAATCGGTTTGATCCACATTGAACTGATGATGAGGGACTTCTCAACATCCTCAATATTCCATGTAATCAATGCTGACTTCTTACAAAGTTATTACTCAGGCGACCATGGCTTTGCAAACATGGGATTATGGCTTCCACTCTACATCAATGCCTTAAGCACAAAAGAAAATAAATGGGGATGTCAAGCCATTCACTAATGCTGAGTCTCACTTTGCAGACACAAGGTTTTTTGAAGAAGGTGTTGCACCTCAGGAAACCATGTCACCAACCATTTCTTCTACAGGTAAAGGTGGCACAAAGAATGCTTTTCAAGCAACAAAAGATGGTGCTCCTAAGCAATAACGTGAGGAGGAAACAAACAAGCAAGGAAACACGACCTCTCTAATTAAATAAGCTACTAAACTAGTTGCTGCTTCAATAGGCTCAATGCCACCAATCTAAGGTACATACCAAGGTCTCGCTATAAGGTGGGCGAATCACCTTTTAGGGAGTGCACAAGCGGAAACATAGAAACCAAAGTTGCTAAAAGAGATAGTAAAGCTACCATAACCACCCTAAAAAGGAGTGCAACGGTTCCAACACTTAAGGCATTACAAGTTAAGGTGAGTAGGCTGCCTCTTTCTTAGTTTGTCATTTCATCTAAAGAAGGCGATAACTTGCCAAATGCACAGACTAGAGAGGGCTTTGATCTGAATGCATACAAGCTTATGGAAACAGCTGGTTATGACTTTCAAAACCCAACTACCTTAGGAAAGGTAGTCAAAGCCAAGCCTCATGGTCTTACTGAGACTCAGAGAAAGATCCAAGAGTAGGGATGTTCTGTAGGCATCTCTAAAATTGGACTTGGTTTCATGGCACTACTGCCTATTAGAATCACACAGTACGGAAGGATAAGCAGTTGGTGATTTAGCACATCTCCAATGAAGAGGTAGATGAGGGTAAAGATGAAAATGCTCCACCTAGCCCAAAGTCTTTTGCTGTTGATAGACTACAAACATCCTCTTAGGAAAAATGAGCATCAATGTTCACCCCATACAAGGAATGAAAAGAGCACAAGTTATTCGTTTTCAAGAGAAGCAAATATGGTTTGTAACCAATGTCTTCAGTTCTTTTCCAAAATAAAAACTGGTGAAAAGTCTTCAAACTCATGATTTTAGCAGGAGAAAATTTTTGCATTTAGTCACTTAGGAGTTATAAATGAAATTCAGAGCTCTAAACCTTCTCATATGAAGCATTTCTCTAGTCTGGATGTTAAAACAGACGGTTCATTGAGAGTAAAGAGGCGTACTGTGGTCTTCATATGCTGACAAGAAAGCTCTAACTCTAATGAAGAGAGGGACAGAGAATAAGTTATTTCTTTCATTCATATCACAATCCACAAATGTGATAACTCCAACTCAGAGATAGAGCTAGTAGAAACTCATAAGACTTTCGAAGATAAGAAGCGGGCTCCAATTGATGACATGAAGGAGTTGAATCTTGGAACCATCAGCAGTCTTATCTATGTGAGCTCATTACTTACACCGCAAGAGGAGAAACAATGCTTTGAATTCCTATAAAAGTACAAGGACGTGTTTGCCTGGAGTTATCAAGAAATGCCTGGGTTAGATCTAAAAGTCATAGTCCACCACTTGTCTATCAAAAGAGGTGCTTCATCGAAGAAGTAGCCTCAGCAATGTTTTTACCCAGAGTTGGTACTAGAAATTGAAAAGAAGGTTAACAAACTTAATTCGTGAGGTCAAGTATCCAACATAGATTGCAAATATTGTGCCTATCAGGAAGAAAAACAGGCGACTTCATATTTGCGTAGACTTCCCGAATCTCAACAACGCTTATCCAAAAGATGATTTCCCGTTGCCAGTCACAAAGCTCATGATCGACTCAACCACAGGGCACGAAGCATTATCACCAATGGATTGTACTGCAAGATACACTCAAATCCAGATGGTGCTAGAAGATTAGGAGGCCATAACTTTTTGCACACAAAAAGGCATTTTTTGTTACAAGGTGACGCCCTTCGGTCTAAAGAATATAGGAACAACTTACCAAAGGCAATGCAAACCATTTTTGATGATATGATCCAATAAACAGCCCAATGTTATATCGACAATTTGGTGATCTAGTCCAAGAATAGGTGGATCACATATAAGATCTTCATCTGATCATTGAACGATTACAAAGATGCCAATTGAAGATGAATCCACTCAAGTGTGCATTTGGTGTCACCTCTATAAAGTTCTTAGGTATCATCATTCACCACAGAGGAATTGAGATTGACCAATATAGGATTAGAGCAATCCAAGAGCTATTTGAGCCTAAGAACATGAAGGAGCATCATGGACTTTAAGGTCACTTGGCATATTCTGAAGCTTAATCTCAAATCTTGCAGGACGATGCCATCCCTTTAGCCACCTCATGAAGAAGGGTGCATCATTTAAGGGACGAGTGGTTTCACAAGGCTTTTATGAAAATAAAGAAGTATTTATCCCATCCTCTTGCGTTGGAGGCACCTATCCCTAGAAAACCTCTTATACTGTACATTACAGCTTAGGAGAACTCTCTATGAGCATTATGTGTACAGGAAAATAAGGAAGGAAAAGAAGTCGCTCTATACTTCTTAAGTCATACATTAGTTATCACTGAATGAAAGCACTCTCCCATCAAAAAGATCTGCTTGTTACTCGCCTTTGCCGTTCATAAACTCAGACATTTCATGCAATCCTATATGGTGCAAGTGGTTTCCAAAGCCAACCCTATCAAGTACATCTTGTCAAGGCCAATCTTAAATGGGTAACGTGCAAAATGGGCTATAATATTAAAGTAGTACGACCTTATCTACATACCACAAAGGGAGGTCAAGGGGCAAGCACTAGTAGATTTCTTAGCAAATTATCCAATTCCTCACGATTAAGGAGCTAAATGATGATTTACCAGGAGAATATGTGTGATTTATTAATATCCTTCCTCCATGGGAAATGTATTTCGATGAAGTAGTAAGACAAGATGGCACTGGTACAGGAGTAGTTTTCATCTCTCTTATAAAGTACATTCTCCTATATTCATTTGTGCTTACTCAATTATGCTCTAACAATATAGTAGATTATCAAGCACTCAACTTAGGTCTTCAAATGGCTATTGATATAGGGATCAGAGACCTCAACATATACGGTGACTCGCAGTTGGTCATCAATCAACTACTTGAGGAATATGAGGTTAAGAAAGAAGACTTTGTTCTGTGTCACAAGCATACATTATAATTGCCAGATGAGTTAGACATGGTTAAGTTAGAACAAGTGCCAAGGAGTGCCAATAAGATAGCAACCGCTTTGTAAGCCTCAAAGCCACTTTGGTGCCAGGGGTAGAAGAAGATATGATTGTCTCAGTATGTAGCCATTGGGTCGTTCCGCATAACGATGAAGACTCAGAGGAATACGTTAACGTTACCTGTGTTCTTGAGATAGATGTAGAGGATTGGCACGAACTGATAATTGAGTACTTAGAGCATGGGAATCTCCCTAGTGACCGAAGACATAAAACAAAAATGCAGCAGAGAGCTTCGCGCTTCCTTTACTATAATGGAACGTTCTATCGACGCTCTTTTCTTGGGCTTTGGTTATAATGCTTGGATATCGAAGAAGCAAAGCAAGTGATGGCGGAAGCTCATTCAGGTGTGTGTAGAGTACATCAATCAGGGCCTAGGCTATATGATCGCATTAAACAGATGGGTTATTATTGGCCCGCTATGATGCAAGATTGCATAAACTATGCAAAGAGGTGTGATGCTTACTGATTCCATGCCAACTTCCTACATCACCCTCCAGAACCTCTCCACCCTGCAATTACATCTTGGCCTTTTGAGGCATGGAGGCTTGATGTCATTGAACTAGTCGCACCTAAATCATCTGCTGTTCACTCCTCCATCTTGGCCGCCACCGATTACTTCTCCAAATGGGCAGAAGTAATTCCACTGAGGGAAGTCAAAAAAGAAATGTAGTGAACTTTATAAGGATGGACATTATCTTTCGATATGGTGTACCAAGGTACATCATCACCGATAATGATAAGCCCTCTTTTAACGGCCTAATGACTAGCCCGTGCGAGAAGTTTAAGTTTTCCAGCAGAAGTCTTCTATGTACAATACCTCTGCAAATGGCCTGGCAGAAGCCTTTAACAAAACACTTTGCAACTTACTCAAAAAGGTTGTTGCAAATCTAAACGAGCATCGCAAAAAAGGCTATGGGAGGCTTTTTGCGTATGCTGAACCACGTAAAGGCTCCAACACAATCGACTCCCTTTGGTTTGGTATATGAAGTTGATGTCATGCTACCATTGGAGTTTCAAATCTTATCACTCTGCATCGCCATACAAGAAGGCTTAACGGAGGATAAAAATCACTATCTTCACTTAGCTGAGCTGAAGACCCTTGATGAGAAAAGACTTCAGGCATAACAGAAGTTAGAATGTTACCAAGTTCGCCTATTAAAGGCATTCAAAAAAAAAGTTGGGTTGTGCTCATTCCAAGTTGGAGACCAGGTGCTGGCAGTGAGAAGGGCGATCATTGTCTCTCATAAGACTGGAAGTAAGTTCACTTCCAAGTGGGATGGTCCCTATGTGGTCAGAGAAGTCTACACAAATGGTGTCTATAAGATAATTGATGCTTATTAGGTACATGTGGGACCCATAAATGGCAAGTTCTTCAAGTGTTACTATCATTGAAGCATGATGTTTATAAAGCTCCTAAGTAAGAGCCTAAACTGCACATTCTTTCAAGTCAAATTCCTTGTAATACTCTTGAAACCGTAAGAGTTTAAACTGTGAAGGATAAAATAAAACCAAAAAAAAAAGTCATGCCTTTGAGCTACATATGGCTTGATCCTTTAGGGTGTTACATTCCCTTTATGTATGTAGGCATCTTGAGCATATCCCCTAAGTGCAGCCATAAAAAGTGAATAAATAAAATTTGTTGATACTTATTGTTTTGATTGTTTTCAATTGCTACATATTATTGCATAAACTTGAAATCAAGAGATTCATCTTATTGCACTATAATCAAAGTCAATTCTAACAAAACTGTACAGAGTCCAAAAAAATTGATAAATTGTAAATAAAGAAGTAAAAAAAAAAAAAATCTGAGATAAACCCACTAGGCTTAGTTTAGGCATCTAAAAGTTCTGGGACACGTTTCTTCGCTGCTTCAACTAGAGTTGTCTCTTCTGTGGTAACTTGGAGGGCAACATCTAAGTCAGCAACCTCTCTTTTAAGGAGAGATACACCATCTTTGGCTTTCTTTAGTGAAGCCTCAGTCTCTGTTGAGATGCCTTGCAATTTCAGCTCATTTACTTTTGCTTATTGAAGATCAACCTTAGGTAACTTCCTTCACTTATGAGCTTAGGTGATAGCAGTGGCTGCCTTATTAAACTGTGCACCAACCTTTTCCATTGAAATGCGTTCTTCGCCATGTTTGTCTAGTAAGGCTGCTCGCCTGTTTAGTACATCTTTGATAGGGGTTAGATCTTCTAGTTGGGCTTTCAGCTTTAAAGGCCACTTGACTTCATTTAGATATGCCTCGTTAGTAAATAATACACATGGAAGGATGATAAAGTTTCATATATCTGCTTGGCTTCTTAGCAGATGTTTACAATGTGATCTTCCTCTTTAAGGTGAACTTTTTCAACTGTTGCTAAAAATGCTGCATCATACTCAGGGCCAGATCATTAAACACACTAGAAGCAATTCTCCCAAGGAAGTAGGTTGAAACAGAAGGAGTAGGAGACTGACACCATTCTACTTTTTTTTTCCCTGTTAAAGGCATTCTGTCAATGGAATCATCCCCCAAATGACTTAGCAGCAAGCATGGTCAAGGTGGCTTCACTGTCTTTGTCACCAATTGTAGGCTTAATTCTATCTTTGGCTTCGACAATATGTTCTTTCATTAAAAGGGGATTACACCTGTAAAACAAAGGAGGATAAAAAGAAAAGAGGGCAGGATAACAAGGTACACCTCTCCTTTAACTTTGCTCTTTGAGCTTATCACACTATTAGATGGCCATTGGAGCTGGGTAGTTTACTTGCACTATCTCATTGACTCTTTGAGCCTGACAAATTCTTTGCTCCACTAGTAAAAGACCTGATACCTAAGCCTCTCGAGGCTTCAATCTTCTCTTTCCCAAGGGAGCAACTCCTACTTTTTTGAGGATACGTATTTACTCCTAACGAGGAATTATTGTCTCCTTCTTGTCTAAGCTCAGCTAGAGGTAGGGCATGCTTGTTACTCTGTTGCATGGTTGGCTTATGTGCGCTTGCTTTTCCAGATTTTACAATTAGGGCAAAGGCATCATCAGCAACTCTTACTCTAGCCGATCTTCATGGTTGCACAATCTCGCTTTTAGATTGTTTAGGTCTTTGAGAGAAAAGAGTGCCCTATGAAGATCACCTCCAACTAGCATATGCTATGGTGACTAGTGTAGACTTCTTATCGGGGGAAGTGGGAATTGTCATGCTAGACCTTGTTATATGTTCCGTCAGGTTGAACCAGTAACGTGCTATATCTTATAAGGTGTCCTCCTAATCATTCATTCATGGCTCACTTAGCACATTTTGATATAAGCCAAACTGTCGGCCAAACTTACAGGGGAAGTACGGCTCAATCACAATTGCTCTTCCTTGTGGCAGGGTCAAAAACCCAAAATGAAGGCAAATTAAATATGTCCTCCAATTCGGGGAAAAACTCTGGGTGTCAATTAAAGTCATTGATGTGTTCTTCATCAGAGCATTAGAGTACATGACATCAATAGCTCGAGCTTCTTATACGTCAGATGTCCAATTCATCTTTTCACCCGAGAACTTAACCATCTTGAGATGGCTATGCTGATGATAGGGATGATCAAAACAAGTTTTGAAGTAAGTCCCTAATCATCCGTAAATGTAGTGATTAGGGAAAATAACTTCCAACTTATCTAGGCTCCGAGCCATAGAAATTTTGTTCAACCCCCGGCAAATGCTGGCCAAGGTCGGAATTACTAGGATTAGACAGTCCTCGTGAATAAGTTTGCTTACAGCTACAAATACAGCTAGTGAATAAGGCACACTGCTTCAGTTTGTAGCACAAAGGTTCACAACCAGCAACAAATAAAGGCACCAAGATAAGTTTCTTCGATCAGAGCCTCAGGAATGTTAAGCATCACAATAGGATCGCTGGATGGACAAGAAGTATTCATTGGAACTTTAACCCATTTTCTGTTGTCACGGCTAGGAGGTGTGTATTTATTTAGACATAGGAAGCTAAACGATGGCATGCACATCTTGGCATAAACTATGGAATGCAGAGAAGAGAAAGGAGTAAGTCATGGGAATGTTATTATCTCCGCGCCACGCAGGAAGGAGTTATCTGATAGATGATATGACTTCCTCGTAGTAAGCACCATTGGATGGAAGTCCACCTATAATCCGCATAGCCCATAAGAAGATTGACATGTCGCCTCTCTCTGTGCAAAAAGTGTTGGTAATATGGCACCATAGTTCGCAGGATGTTTTGAAAAGGATGAGATTCATGTCATAGGAGAATAAGGATGCGCACAGTTTGTCTTAGAGCCTCCACTCGATAAGTCTCTCTTTGTTACAGCCAAGAACGTCTTCAAGTTATTCCCAGTAGCATGGTACGAAGAAATTGTCATAGAAGTAAGGTGAGAGATTGCCCCATGGCAGTGACCTATCCATGATGAGGTGGTGCAGTAAGGGTGCTGCTTCTTGAGAAGGGGCTGAAGATAGAAATAATGGCGAGCTGAATTTCAGGACTCTCAAACATGAGATGACTCTGTCTAAACTCTATATGTCGTGGGTAGATTCTACACTCCAGCATGACTCGGAAAGGTAGCTATGAAGTAAAGAGCGTCTGGATGACAGAGGTGTTGGCATATCTACCTGAAGAGTTACGTCTTCCCCAATTAGATCATCTTCTTTGTCCAAGATGGTGAGAGTTAACTTCTTGGAATTTGAGGATGAATCTTAAAATTGCACTATAGTGAATAAAGAAAGGCAAGCTAATACCCAACAAATTAAGTGAGGGAGTCTCCTGCGAAAAATGGCATCTACAGGAAAACACGATTCCTCATCTCAAAAGTCGACCTCACTTCATGGTCTCATTGGTGGAGTCGCGACTAGAAGAAGAAATCTGAGTCGATTCCAACTAGCTTAAAAGAGAAAGTCTCCCACGAAAAATCGAATCTACAGAGAAAAAAGATTTCTCGTCTTAAACGTCGACATTACCTGGCAATCTAATTGGAGAAGCAGTCGACTCAGCGGTTTTCTTTAAAAAAAAAAAAAGAAAGAGAGACACTAATTTAAGTGCTAAACATATTTTTTAAAAAATTCAGAAAAAACAATCATACATAAGTTTTATCAAATTTTATCTATGTACCTTTGCATAATCATATATAGGAAAAAAATAAAGGGTTTCATTTAAAAAGAAAGGTCAAAGTTGCTTAGCGTTACAAGAATCAAAGAGAGAAATCAAAAAAGTAAAGGTGCCCATGATCGCGCCAATGTCAACAGAAAAGGACGAACATTCGATAGAACGTAATCACATGTTGCATCACTAACACTTTGGAGTAACTTCGCATTGAATTGGCAAAAGGTTTACGAGAATTAAGGGAGCCGTTGAAGCTTCTTATGGAAGGTCTGCAGTGTTCACGCACATTTAAAAAAAGGGTGTTTTCAAGAAAGAGATTGAAGCCTAAAAAAACAAAGAGAAGCTTCCAGAATCTACATCTAGAAATCCACTCTCAAAAAAAATCCCATACCAATTCCCCCCCCCAAAAAAAACACCAGAAATCTGAAACCCCAATTTTGAAACCCTCTACTAGACACTATTCTGGAAATCTCCAGAAGAAGCAAAACCGAAAAAGATAAGAAAAAGAAGACAATGACAAAAACAAGTCTTTTGCTCTCTTGCCCTCCTCGCTAGCAAGATTTCCGACGACATTTGGATTTTCAGCTTGATGGAGCCTTGGTGGGCATTTGATGAAGCGCTGACAAACCTTAATTTTGATTGCCCAGGTCATGATAAAGGAAATATCTCTCTTGAACCTAGTTTTTTTAAAAAAAAAAAAAAATTTAACCACCTATCCCTTCAGACATTCATACTACCAACCAATGGCAGAGCCACTGTGATGTCAGTGATGTATGTAGCCTCACCAATCACTCCAAACACACAAGGCTCACGTATGGTAGCAACAAATTTGTGACTTGGAAAGATAGTGAATGCAAGCAAGGGATAGATAGGCAAGATCTTAAGACAAGGGATAATCCAAAAGGAGCCACTCTTGTTAAGAACTTGGGCAATCTCCTTAGATCAATTAGGATACAAAATTGAATCACCACCTAATTGATACAAGGAGACCTAGAACACCACTTTAGGGGCCAGCCTCAAGATATAGAACTAGGATTTTGTGAGAGAAAGAGTGTTTGGACTTAATCTAGAATTTACTTGATACTTGATAATTGCTTGATCAAAACAAAGTCAGCTATGGCCCTTTTATAGGGCTGGCCTTACATATGAAAAGACACAAACACAAATTACCAGGCTAACATAGGAAATGCAAGAGACAAAGTACAAGGAAACTAAAAAAAACAAAGTATCATGGATAATTATGTCTTTAACTATGAATCATCAGCTTGGGGACTAGATTAAACTCATTTTCCCACCTAGGACATGATGTATCAGCCTTGGCAGTAAGAAGGACATGGGTTAAGTCCCTTGAACAGAAGTTTCTTCCTGCATTAATTGCTCCTAGTTGTCGGCGCGTTCACACAGCAGCAGGGCCAGATTCAATGTGCCATAACTCTCTTGTTTGTGATCCAAATTCGATGATTCAGGAGTCAAATGAAAGCTTGAAGAGTCTATTTTCCAATGGAAAATGTTTCACTAGATTTGGATTAGCGTTTGGGAGAAACGGGCCGTAGAAGCCAGATGGTCCAAACTAGACTGGATTCTGGCCGGTTTACTTGTGGGCTTTATTTGATCAACCAAATGGACTCCAAATGACTTGAAACTTTTTTTATTCGAAAGCTAACTTCTTAGGCTTGACAAGGGTGAAGGTTCCCATTAGAATTCCCAAGGTCTTCTTGCTGCAAAAGGTGCACAAAGCCGGGTCTATTTTCGGTCGAACTGGACAGTAGGATATGGTTATGAGTTAAGGCATTTCTGACCATGGCATGGATTTCCTTGACCTCCTTGACACTCCTCTGAACCTCCTTGTCTTCCTCAGTGGCATTGGATGCCTTGGCTTAATGGTCTCCATCATTCTCCCCGGCTAAATTGGAGTTTGACCTCAAACTCAGAAGTTCCTCATGCTCATCATAATATGGACTGAGGTCAGCCACATTGAAGGTGGCAGATACTCCATAGTCACCAAGAAGGTCAATTTTGTAGGCATTGGGGCTAATTTTCTCAAGGACCTCAAAAGGACCATCTGATCTTGGCATTAGCTTGGATTTACGCTTGTTAGGAAACCTTTCCTTCCTCAAATGGATCCATGCCAAGTCCCCTGGCTGGAAATGGGCTTCTCTTTTGTGCTTATTTTGCTTGCTTCATGGCCTGTTTATTGGACTTAGCAATCCTATCTCGTACTTGAATATGCAAGTCGTGAATCTCCATGGCTCTCTTCTCGGCCTCCCAGCTGAATTTGGTGGGATTTGGAATGGGAGTGAGATCCAATGGACTCCTTGGATTCTATCCATACAGTACTTGAAAAGGGGAGAGGTGGGTGGCCTTGCTAGGTGCTCGATTGAAGGCAAATTCCGCATGGGGTGGCAACTCATCCCACCCTTTTATACTCTTCTTGACAAGGACCCTAAGCAAGGTGCCCAAAGTCCTATTAGTCACTTCCGTTTGTCCGTCGGTTTGGGGGTGGCAAGTGGTGCTGAATTTGAGTTGAGTACCCATCATCCTCTATAAAATGATCCAAAAATGGCTAAGGAACTTGTTGTCCCTATCCGAAACCATGCTTTTGGGAATACCACGGAGTCTTATAATCTCTCTAAAGTAGAGACTAGCAATGTGGAAAGCATCATTGATGATATGGCATGGGATGAAGTGAGCCATCTTGAAAAACCAATCTACCACTACCATGATTGAATCCTTGTTCCTTTGAGTTCTTGGTAATCCCGTGATAAAGTCTAAACTCACATTCTCCCATGGAACTTGAGGTACGGGAAGAGGAGAGTATAGGCCTTGAGGTAAGACATGGCTCTTGGCCATTTGACATATGGAGCATCTCTTCACAAAGTGCTCAACATCCTTGGACATGTGCGGTCAATAGTAGTGTTCTTTGAGCATGGCACAAGTCTTCTCTACCCCAAAATGTCCAACTAGAGCCCTTCCATGGAGCTCTTGAATAAGAAGTTCCCTAAAGCCACACTTAGGGATGCAAAGCCGGGATCCTTTGAACAAGAAATCTTCTTCCAAATGAAACAGTCCTTGAGCATGCTTGGAACACTTCTCATGTATTTCTTTGAAGTCTTCATCAGTAGGATACATGTCCTTCACAATCTCAAAGCCATGAACTTTAGTACTTAAAATAGAAAGTAAGAGATACCTCCTTGAAAGTGCATCCGCTCCTTTGTTCAATTTGCCAGCTTTGTGATGGATTATGAAGTGAAAGGATTAGAGATACTCAACCCATTTAGCATGCCTTGGATTGAGTTTGTGCTGCCCTTGAATGTATTTCAAGGCCTCATGATCGGAATGTAAAATGAATTCTCCTCCAACTAGCTAGTGCCGCAAATGCTCCAATGCTCGGACTATTGCATAGAACTCCTTGTCGTAGGTAGAGTACTTCCTTTCAGCCTCGTTTAGCTTTTCACTAAAGTAGGCTATAGGCCTCTTCTCTTGGGAAAGACAGCCCTAATTCCAACTCTCGAAGCATCACATTCCACTTCAAAAATCTTGGAAAAATCAGGCAAGGCCAGAACGGGTGCACTTGTGAGCCTCCTCTTGATCTCTTCAAAGGCAAATTGGGCTTGATCTGACCACTCAAAGCTTTTACCCTTTAGCACCTCGATCATAGGGGCAACAATGGTGCTAAAATCTTTTACAAATCTTCTATAGAATGAGGCCAAGTCATGAAAACTCCAAACTTAGTGAATTGATGTAGGCACTGGCCACTCTTGGATGGCCTTTATTTTGCTTTCATCAACATGAATCCCTTGGGCAGAAACAACATAGCCTAAAAAGACCACTTGAGGAGTGAAGAAATGACACTTCTCAAGGTTTCCATAAAGCTTCTCATTGGACAGGATGGTGAGTACCTCATGGAGATGCTGAACATAATCCTCCTCACTTCGGCTATAAATGAGTATATTGTCAAAATAGACAACAACAAATTTGCCAATCACCGATTTGAGTACTTGCAACCTCATGAAGGTGCTAGGGGCATTAATCAAGCCAAAGGGCATGACTAATCATTCATACAAGCCTCCCTTGGTCTTGAAAGCCGTTTTCCATTCATCTCCTTTATATATTCTGATTTAGTAGTAGTCACTTCTATGATCAATCTTAGAAAAGATGGTGGCTCCATGAAGTTCGTCAAGTAAATCCTTCAACCTTGGAATGCGATAGCGGTATTTGATTGTAATCTTGTTGATTGCACGGCTATCCACACACATCCTCATACTCCCATCCTTCTTAGGCACAAGTAAGGCTGGGACAGCACATGGACTCAAACTCTCTCTAATCAATCCCTTGGAGAGAAGATCATCCACTTGTCTTTATATTTCTTGAGTTTCTTATGGGTCATTCTATAGGCTGGTTTGTTTGGGAGAGTAGAGCCGGGAATGAGGTCTATTTTGTGTTGAATAGACCTTTGTGGTGGTAGATCGTGAGGGATTTCTTGTGGAAAGACATGCTGGAAGGTTTGGACAAGTGGGGTAAATAAAGGATGAGCATGGGTAGTAGGCTCTGGCCGTTCTGACTACATCAAAATCAACTCCTTAAAAGGTTCAAATTCATGGTGTTGGGATTTTAGAAGAGTGGTAAGGAAGACATCCATATGGGGGTTGTCTTTAGGTTTAGGAGAGGGGGCGGATTTGAGAGGAGTTAGGGTGATCTTTTTGTGGTCTTTATAGAAGGTATAACTGTTCATCCGACCATCATGCATGACACATCTATCAAAGAGCCAAGGTCTTCCCAATAAGATATGGCAAGCATCCACGGGCACAATATCACACCAAATCTCATCTTTATAGTTCTTGCCAATTGAAAGAGAAATAAGACAATGAGAAGAGATTTGCATACCCTTACCCTGATTGAACCATTGAATAGTGTAGGGCTTGGGATGGGGTGTGACCGTAAGCTTGAGCTTGTCCATCATGGTTTTGGATGCAACATTAGCACAACTCCTACCATCAATGATGAGTGAGCATACCTTGCCTCCCACGGTGCATCTGGTGTGGAAAATGGCCTTTCTTTGCTCCATGTCATCTTGAGTAGCAAAGCCACTCAAAGCTCTCCTAATCACCAAAAGTTCGCCTTCGTCCGGTCCCTCCTCAACTTCCTCTACATTTTCAGCCAAGTACACCTCTGTTCCTTCTTCCTCCTCCTCATTTGGCTCCTCAAAAGAAGCTTGATATTCAGCAAGGGATACCATTCTTTTGTTAGGGCATTCAGAAGCAATGTGCCTTAGGCTTTGGCATCTAAAACATCGGATCTTTTTCTTGGGCTTGGGAGGTAATTTTGTGGAGGCTATGGGGGCGCTAGGGGGTATTTTTGGATAGTGGGGGGGTTTGAGGTTTAGGGGTAAAGTAAGGTGGTCTTTGAGAGGGAAAAGGCCGTGGGGTAGGCTTGGATAGGGCTCCCTTTCCTTTGGATTTTCTTTGTTGCTCAACTTTGTAGGCCAATAAGCTTAAGTCATCAAGGGAAGTATAGGGGTGCAATTCAACAACATGAGCAATATGTTCATCCAATCCACTTAAATACCTCACCATAGTTTGAGCATCATCTTCCCTCAAATCACATTTCAATGGGAGTTGTTCAAACTCCCTAGTGTACTCCTCTACACTCTTGTTCCCTTCTTTCAAATGATGAAGTCTCAAGTAGTTGTCTTGAAGGTAATAAGAAGGTAGAAACTTAGACTTAAGTTTGTCCCTCATTTTAGTCCAAGTTTTGATTTTTCCCTTTCCTTTTCTAGCTCTTTTAGCCACTAGGTTAGCCCACCAAATGGGTGCATACTTTCTAAGCTTGAGAGCAACAAGTTTTACCTTTTTGTCCTCCGGAATGTCATTATATTCAAAGACTCTCTCAACGGTTTGAAGCCAATCCAAGAAGTAATCCGGATCCAGTTGGCCTTCAAATTCAGGGATATCAACTTTAAAGTCACCATAGCTGCCTTCACGCCTTCCATGGGGTCTTCTAAGAGCCTCTTTCACTTGAATTCCCTTGGACGCTGTTTTCCTCCCTCTCAGACTCATCAGAAGTAACACGGGTGTGGTAGCTATTAGGGGTTCTATTCCACATCCTTTTCTCTTTTAAAAGTTGGTCGAGTTGAGTTTGGAGGTACTTAACTTGGGCCTCCATCTCAGCCTTTTCTCTAAGAGCTTGCTCGACAACTTGTTCCGAAGTGAGACTAGACGACATTCTGGCCGGCATATATATGGGTTCTTTGAGGATTATGTGTTTGTGGAGGGCTAGATAAGCAAAAGGAGCACGGCACGGTCATGCTCAATGGCACGGTGTGTCCATGCCAAAATTCTGATTGGCGCGGTGAGAGAATTCAGGCGAGCACGATCGTGCTCAGTGGCACGGTATGGCCGTACCAAATTTCTACCGGGTGCCGAGGGAATTTCGAGTTTAATGGTTTGTGTTTGGGAATGTGTTTTGGGATGGAAGCTCAGCCAAGATTGTAGCCTAAGCTCTGATACCAAATGATGTATGTAGCCTCACCAATCACTCCAAACACACAAGGCTCATGTATGCTAGCAACAAATTTGTAACTTGGAAAGATAGTGAATGCAAGCAAGGGATAGATAGGCAAGATCTTAAGACAAGGGATAATCCAAAAGGAGCCACTCTTATTAAGAACTTGAGTAATCTCCTTAGACCAATTAGGACACAAAATTGAATCACCACCTAATTGATACAAGGAGACCTAGAACAAAACTTGAAGGGCTAGCCTCAAGATATAGAACTAGGGTTTTGTGAGAGAAAGAGTGTTTGGACTCAATCTGGAATTTACTTGATACTTGATAATCGCTTAATCAAAACAAACTCAGCTATGGCCCTTTTATAGGGCTGGCCTTACATATGAAAAGACACAAACACAAATTACCAGGCTAACATAGAAAATGCAAGAGACAAAGTACAAGGAAGCTAAAAAAAACAAAGTATCATGGATAATTATGTCTTAAACCATGAATCATCAGCTTGGAGACTAGATTAAACTCATTTTCCCACCTAGCACATGATGTATCAGCCTTGGGAGTAAGAGGGACGTGGGTTACGTCCCTTGAATAGAAGTTTCTTCATGCATTAATTGCTCCTAGTTGTCAGCGCATTCACACAACAGCAGGGCCAGATTCAATGTGCCATAACTCTCTTGTCTGTGATCCAAATTCGATGATGCAGGAGTCAAATGAAAGCTTGAAGAGTCTATTTTCCAATAGAAAAAGTTTCACTGGATTTGGATTAGCTGTTTGGGAGAAATGGACCGTAGAAGCCAGATGGTCCAAACTGGACTGGATTCTGGCCGGTTTACTTGTGGGCTTTATTTGATCAACCAAATGGACTCCAAATGACTTGAAACTTTTTTTATTTGAAAGCTGACTTCTTAAGCTTGACAAGGGTGAAGGTTCCCATTAGAATTCCCGAGGCCTTCTTACTGTAAAAGGTGCACAAATCCGGGCCTATTTTCGGTCGAACTGGATAGTAGGATATGGTTATGAGTTAAGGCATTTTTGACCATGGCATGGATTACCTTGACCTCCTTAACACTCCTCTGAGCCTCCTTGTCTTCCTCAGTGGCATTGGACACCTTAGCTTGATGGTCTCCATCAGTCAGGGCATCCGCAACCGGTGACACGCGCGTAAGGGCGTGGGCCCTGTGTGTTACGCGGTTCTCTTCCACTCAAGAAAATGTGAGGGGTGACTCGCGTGGGGGACCGTCTATGCGATCTGCCCCGCGGTCCCCTTTGGTTTTTTCCATATTTTTGCCTTTTTTCATTTTTTTTGTGTGTAATATACAATTTAGGTGATTAAAAAAAGAGTTGTGTATTAAAGTGGGTTCATGACCAATATTTTTATTGGATAATCAAAATTGGAGCTCCATGGGTCGGAGAAGTGATGGAATGCAAGTCCAAAAAAGTGAAAGTTTTGTTGATGTGGCATCTTTAAGTTTCAATTTTTGGAATTTGGGCTGAAAATGCCCTCAGTGGTGTCAATTGATAACCCCTCCACACACACAAAAAAAAATTGCATTTTGGGGATTTTTTTGAAAAAAAAAAACACACACACACATACATACATACATACATATATCTGTGTGTGTGTGTGTGCGTGTGTGTGTGTGTAATGTGTGTGTGTACACACACACACACACACACACACACACACATATATATATATATATATATATATATATTATATATTATATTATATATACCTACCTATATACATATACATACTATATATATATATATTATATATATATATATATATATATATATATATATATATATATATATATATATATATATATATATATATATATATATATATATATATATATATATATATATATATATATATATATATATATATATAGATATATATTCTATAATTTGTAAAACTAAATGCATAAAACCTTGTCTGCTGCAATGGTTGCAAGTGTGGAATCAAGTCTCTCCTCTGAGGTTGTTTGTTCGATTTCCTAGTGTGCAAATTTTTAATTTTTTTTTCGCTTTTAAAACAGGTGTGCCTAAGCCAGATTTACCCTTTCTTTTTGACAACAATGTCAGTATTAATTTGCTTATGAGTAATATCATGGCATTGTAGGTGTTTAAATTTAATTAAGTTTTATTTTTTAATAAGTTCTTAGAACTAACAATAGCAAACTTTCTTGTATTGAAGCCCACCGATACTCCTATTACAATTAGCTTGCACAATTCCATAGTACTATATATAATACTGACAAACTTAAAAACATCATTTTCTATTAGAAACCAACCAATTCAATTTTCATAACTAGTAGTCAAAACTGATAACACTTATAAAGTTTAAAAATATTTCCCTCTAGAACAAGTGCACTGTCCCAACTTTAATCTTGTAATAACTTACTCTCAAAATTTGGAAAATGAAAGACTTAATATTATTTTCATCTTAATAACAATATAACTTTCGTTCAATATCTATTATGTTAGATATTATGGATTTGATGTGCATATCTACAATATTAGAACCAGTGCTGTTAATTTGGTACCATTGTGGGTATGTGATTATGTGTATTACAACAACAACACCATCACCTCCCAGTGTGGGTCCCGTTTTCGTGGGATTTGAAGAAATCCAGATGTAGACAACCTTATCTCAACCGGCAGGACTGCCCATTGAGAGGCTGATTCCAAGAGACCCACAAAACAAGATTTTGTGAAAACATTTCATATGAAAGGATTTTGTAGAAACATTTTATAAAAGAACGATTTGTGAATACATTTTATGAGTAAAACTAAGGATAAGCAACAACAAAATTGAACTAGGAGTACTAAGTCGGGACAATAACTATGTAAATATTAGTACCACAAAGTAGAGGAAGGTACCATACCTTAGCCAACAGACTTAGGCAAACAATGTTTCTTCCCAAATGCACATACTAAATGTCTACACATACAATATCCGAAGAACAACCACCAAACCTATCATAACGCAAACGAAAGATAGCTACGAAGCCACCTCTCTGCGATCTAAGATCTTAATCCTATCCCGCCATAGTCTCCTATCCTGAGCCATGTCCTCCGTCAGCCCGATTATGTGTACTGATAGAATTTGCATATATTCAATTGTTACTGAATGGATGTACGGGATAATCTGAAGGCATACTTTGAAGATGAACTAATATGAATATTAAGTTATAGTGAATACACAATTATAATGTTTAATTATGATAAAAAAAATAAATGTATTACTTATTCTTGTAGAGAATTTGAGTCTAACTGGTCTTTTTTTATTTAGTTGCTAATATTGAAATTAATATCTAATTATAATAAATTTTTTAAACTATGTGCGCATTTTCCATCACCCCTTTCGTAAATTCTGGCTTTGCCACTGCTAAGCTAACACTGGAGTGAGAGAATTTCAATTGCGTAAGAAGCAATAGCCAAAAAGTTTACCCTCAACCAATGGAGGAGAGCATGAATCAGAATATCTCATTAAGCCAAAGCTACCTAAAGAATCTCAGCAGTCACAATAAGTTCAATTGAATTTGAAAATAAGATGAAAAATTGGAGATATGAAGGTATCTATAGAAAACAGGAAAAAAAATCACCTCCAGTTGAAATACGCTGAATGAAAAGTGAGATTGATGGATTGAGGGTGTCTGCAGATGAATATATAGTAATTGGCCATTAAAGTTTCCTAGTCCCTACTTCAATTCAAATATTAGGAATCTCTATTTCTTTGAGTTATTGATAAATTTTATCAAGAAGTTATTGATAAAATTTTATCACAAATCCTCAAGCCAAAATTATCACAAATAAAAGAAAGAAAAAAGGAAGGAGGAAAAAAGGTGAGGTGCTGCGTAAGTTCCCAAGCTATTCCACCATTTAATTTTTTTTCTTTTTTTAAAAAAACGAAAATTAATGTTGAAGACTCCAATAGCTTGCTGATGTTAGGATTCACATTCCCCCCCCCCCCCCCCCCGAGTTCCTTGTGCCTCAAATTACTTCATGAGTCTTGATGTTTATCAACGGAGGTCCATTTACATGATTCGTCAAATCAGGCCCACCTCATCAAGTTCAGCACATTAATTTTGGGCCTTTTTTAAAAAAATCGTGCAAGCATCAAGTTATCAAATTACTTTGTGGCAAAAAAAAAATACCCAATAAATTTCAGATTATTTGCATCTGTTAAATGTTCGAGACTCAACCACTCCAGAAAAAAACTCCAAGTTTGTGTATGCGGCCGGCTCTCGATGAGGACCTTTATGGAAGGTTAAAAAAATTAATTCAATCAATCACAAATTGCCATGTGTCAAGGTGACTTCGGCGGATCCGCTTAATTAAAATTAAATACGGTTCAAATTCAGTCAATTAAAAGTCACCACGTGTCATCAGCGAGGTAGAAATTAGTAATTATTTTCTCTATTTAAAAGTAACGAAATAATTATTGGGCCTAGGCCTAAAGTCAGACTCTAACCCTAGTTGGCAGAGCCTATAAATAGGGATCTTTCCCGTTCATTTGATACATTCAACATTTGCAGAATTCAGAGGCACATGCTGCAATCAGCATCCAGCTACCAAGTGAAAAGGATCAAAACTTGTAAGCTTCAGAGACAACAATTAACTATTTGTAGATCAAAATCAAGAAACATTTTAAATTTCTTTAATTAATTCTGTATCAATTGAAATCAAGCGGTCATATCCGTGAATCATTCAAATCACTAGGAGATTGAATCAGATGATTATTTCATTATATTCAATTCAGAGATTGTACCCACATAAACAATATTAATATAAAAATTCAATTGTTTCTAATTTTCATATCTAATTTACTTTAGGTTCAAATTTTGTGTTTACAGGAAGGTCTGAGTTTTTGGTCCAAATTATATGTTACAAATAGACGGACAACATGGTTCGTCCGCCCGGCTTTCTGCTATTTAATTCAATGCACATCAACGAGAGCCAATTAGCGAGACTTGCCTAAGCGGTCAAGGGCTTCTTAGGCTACCTTTGGGTTGTGAGTGAATATGAATCAATGCACAGCTGAGGTTTTGTTTCTTTTTGCCTTCTTATCTCCCTTTCAAATAATTTCTCAACTTCCCTTAAAAAAAAAAATTAGGCTATTAATTAATTTATTTACGCTTAATTTTTTAATTTATTTATTCTATTTAACAAAGTTGGTTTTATTTTTGTCTTCTCTTCTTCCTTTGTTTTTTTAAAAAATATTTAGGCCATTAATTAATATTTACACTTCATCAAATTTTTTAATTTATTTGTTCTGTTCAACTAAGTTGGCTTTCTTTCTTTTCTCATCTTTTTGAGAAATCATTTTATCATCCTTCTTTATTTCTTTAAGAAAATGTCATATTGCAAAATATGAACAAAGAATGTATAATTGGGTCTTATATTGTCTGCTTGGTCATTTGGCTATGAATACTTAGTACTGCTCATTGAATCTCTGAATATATTTTACTCACTAAATATCTATTATTACCCACTAAACAAATATCATATCTCACTAAAAGAAACAATAGAAGAAGAAGTCATTGAAACTTTTCAAATATATCATTCTCATACATTAGAGAATCTTATATTTAAGTTATTCAAAAGATGTATCATTGCACATCAGAAGATGAATATAAAGCATAGTACACTAAATATATACCATAGCTCACCAAAAGTCACAATGTGGCTCACTAAGAAAATATCATATTTTAAAATAGAAGAAAAATGTGTAATCGTGTATTATATTGTTTACTTGCTCATTTTTGTTAGAAATAGTTAGTATTGTTCACAGAATTATATTGATCACCGAATATATTTTATAACTCACTAAATATTCATCACAATTCACTAAATAAATATCATAGATCACGAAAAGAAATAATACAAGTGACTAAAATTTTTTAAGCATGTCATTCTTATACATTTAAAAAATCTTATATTTTGGTCAACAAAAAGATATGTCATAGCACATTATAAGCCAAATATAAAGCATTGCTCAGCAAATATATATGATAGCTCATCAAAAGTCATAATGCAGCTCACTAAGACATTGTATGTCAAAACATGGACAAGAACCTGTGTGTTCTTATTAAAACTATGTATTATATGTTTACTCACTTTTCTTTATTACGAACAATTAGTATTGATTACTAAATCATATTGATCACTAAATATATTTAATAAATCACTAAAGAACTATTCAACTCACTAAATAAGGGATTGTTCTTTTTCGCAATAAGATATAACTGCAAGCTATAAGAAAATGTAAGCAGCTATAAGAAGTTGTAAGCAGATTACGAAACTGTAAGAAGATATAAGAAGCTGTAAGAAGATATAAGGAGTTGTAAGATGCTGTAAGAAGCTATAAGGATAGATGTAAGGAGTTGTTGAATTATTAAAAAGTGATATAGTATCATTTTTAGATATGTATGTATAATTATTGATCTTGAATGTATGAATTATAAAAATAAATTATGTGTATCACTTATATTTATTAAATAAATTTTATAACATCACTAAAGAAATTATATTTTAACATTACACAAAAAATTTATTTTTCTACAATTATCATCTTGGATAATAAAAAATAATATTAAAATAACATAATTAATGAAAATAAACCTTTAAACAAGTCAATTAAATATCAATAAGATGAATTCATGCCAACTAATATGCAGAACCAAATATGTTCCGCACTTGAGGTGATTTTTTGGTATTAACATTAGTTTCACCTCCCTATAAGCAAATTTTTTTAAAATTTTTTTTCTCAACAAAATTGAGTAGAACCCTAAAAATAAAATTGTATTTGAATTAAACATTTTGGATTTAAATTTAATCTAATGTTCATTTGTATGATGATAGCAATCAAGTTGTCAGGATAAAATTATGGATGAAATAGCTGAAATACTTTTGTTACTCATAGTTTGACTATTTTCATGCATGATTAACCTTGAAACTCAAACATAAATGTGATTTTTATATTATAATTTTAAAACCTGTCAACTTATTTTTTCTATAATGGCATTTATGCTTCATGTTCAAGCTTAAATATTAATTCACATCGTTAAATTTTGTTTTTATATTTATACAAATATTATATTCATAAAAAAGCTGTAAGATTTTTCATATTGGTAGTATATAAAAAATATATACATATTTCTATATAAATATGAGATTAAAATAGATTATAAATTGAATGTTATAAAAAATATATAAAGAGATTTAAGAAGATGTAAGAAGACGTAAAGAGATGTAAGAAGATGCAACAAGATTTAAGGGGCTATAATAAGCTGTAAGGTGTAAGCTCAATCTTTCCAGTCGCAGAAAAGAACAGGGCCTAAATGTCATACCTCACTAAAAAAAATATTATAGACAACTACGATACAATTTAGTGAGATTCAGATGCACAATACCATTTGTTTAAATACAATAGCACATATTAATGAGCTATATCAGTTTTTACTAAGCAAAACCTAGGTACATAAGATACATTGATTTCATCTGTCTGCTCACTAGAAATATGTATTAGCTGAATAAAAATGTTTCTCAGCTCATTAAATATTTTAGTGAGCTGCATTATTTTTAGCGAACACAACTAGGTGTACAATAGTATAATTTAGTGAGCTACATGGTATTTTTAATGAAACAAAATTTGGCTGTACAACTATTTTGTAAAACCGGTTGTATGATATAACAATTGTAGTTTCGGGTCTTGCGGATTAAAAAAAAATATGTGATAGGAAAATTATCCCTTTATAGGCCAACATTATGTCAACCAATGCAAATAATAGGCCTATAGACCCAAAAAATGGACACTTTTTGGAAAGTAATAACCATAAACGCTAAAGCAGTACTGCAGCAATAGATAAGAAGCAGACAAGAAGACCTAATCAATATATTAATCGGGATAACTGATGGAGTAAGTATGCATTATTTTGCAGCACAATTTATAAATTGTCATAAAATAATTAGAGTTTTTGAAGTGTCAAGCATCTGATTATGTGCTCAAACCAACCGCACCCCCCCCCCCCCCCCAAAAAAGAGATTCTAATCAGGGCATCCTTTTTCCAACAAATAACATTAAAAATAATAAAGCATCGGATTCTGCACCGAGGGCACATAATTTCGTTTTCTTTTTTTGTTTTGGCATAATTTTTCTAATATAAATATTCACTGGACAGAAGCGGAAGTACTCAGGCATACATAGCCAGATTTAGAATAGGACACATATAAGTCATACTAGCAATAATTCTTGGTGCGTAGTGTCAAGGTACCAGTTGTATTTATGAATCAAAGCTAATTTCTCATTCATCCTCAGTCCTTTTGAACTTGATGGGGGAATTGCAGTTTATTACAAGTATTTTAGTTCACTTGCAATATTCAATAGATTATATAAGTATGATTTGATTAATCATATCATTGGGAATTATTATTATTTGGTTGGGCAGGCAGCAAATATGGCTAGCAGTCAACAGGCTATCATCCCCAGGAAGCACCAGGCCATCATCGATGAGATGATGAGGAGCGAGCCGGGCAAGCAAGGGGTAATGTATAGTTACTTCCTCTTTTATTTTGTAGTCGTTGATACTATGCTTCGCATATCGGGCATGTTACATCAAGGTTAATTCACGAGATATATGGAATAGTTGGCTGACAATCAACTTATGCTATACTGTATCAGTAGAGTACCTACATTCACTACAGTATAGATCAAGACTATGAAACATTTTAGTTGATCAACTACATGATTTTTAGGGCATGTTTTTTTCGTGGGTAAATTGGGATGAGTAAAAGGGTGAAGTGGGTAGAATTAAGTTGAGGTAGGTTGAAGTAAGTTGAAGTGGATTGAAGTAGGTTGAAGTAGGTTGAATTTTTTTATGTGATAAATTGAAATTGGTTAAAATAGTGGAAGTAGGTTGAAGTGAGTTGAAGTAGGTTGAAGTATGTTCAAGTAGGTTGAAGTGGGTTGAGGTTGATATTTTGGTGTTGACCCACGAAAAGAACAGGTAGTTGTTGTTTTATTTCTAAATTTATAGTATGCTTATATTTCAACATTGGTAACATTATAATTTTCCCAATGTAAGAGCCGATTCACTGAAAACCAAGTCATCGACTTATTTGTATTCCTATGCAAGGATTTTGTTAAAAAAAAGTAAATTTATACAGAAGTATAAATTTTACAATACAGAAGTATAAATTTTACATCAATCTGCCTTGCAAATTACAATGGAAATCTCTCACACAAAAAATAAAATCAAAACATCAAATACAAATATTTATGATTAATCTTCCCAAATGTGAAGAATTATAATCTTATTGCATATCCATCTAAGTCATCAATATTTTTCTCTAGAAATTCAGCTATTAGCCTAAAATGTGAAGAATAAAAATCTTATCACAAATCCACCTAAGCTGCCATTGTTATTTCACTCTTAGTAAAAAGCTTATCCTCCCATTTGTTGTAAATAGTAACACGTGGAGATGGATGCTTCCAACCTTGTTTAGGCCCCGTTCTTTTCGTAGGTCAATTCTAAAATACCAATCTATTTCAACCCACTTCAACCCCTTTAACTTACTTTGTCCTACTTCAACCCACTTCAATCTATTTCTATCTACTTCCACTATGTTAACCAAGTTCAATTTATCACATAAAAAAATTCAACATACTTCAACCTACTTCAACCCGCTTCAACCTACTTCAACCCATCTTAACCTACTTCAACCTACCTCAATCTACTTTACCCTTTTACCCATCCCAATTTACTTACGGAAAGAGCAGGCCCTTAATAAGAATAGTTATTTAGGTAACCAATAAATCGGTAAGGTAAGAGACATTATAAGTCAGCCAAAAAGGGGAAAAAAATTAGATGCTTAATTCTATACCTGATGTCTTTGAAGCCTTTTATGGTCAAACTGATTTTGAGATTGGTTCCAACAAAACTAGGTGATAGCTCGATCCTATACTGGGTCTTGAAATTCTGAATCTACAATCGGAGTAATACCTAATATCTGCTTAATATTTTTTAGTGAAAAAAGTTTGAATGAACTTCTAGATAAGAATTCTGTTGTTACGCTATGCCTTCAAGTCTTATTTCTCAATCCTTCTGACCTCCTGTTTTCCGTTCTTAGCTTCTTTACCTCCGACGTATTTCTACCTTTCTCTTTCTTCAGAGACCTCATAGTCTTTTTGAGTCCATTCGCCATCTATGTTCCGATTTTGCCAAATTGTATAAACTCATTTCCAGTCGCACATAACACTAATTTCAATTAAAAAAAAAAATCCCGGAATTATGAAAACTGCTACCCAAGAGGATTGCTGTTTTAAATAAAGCATTTGATCCTGCACAGAGGGCATATCATTCTTTTTTTTCTTTTTTTTGGTTTTGATGTAATTTCCCTAGTATAAAAATTTAGTGGGCCGAAGCAGAAGTATTCATGCATATATAGCTTGATCTAAAAGAGCACACATATAAGTTATACCATCACCAAGTCTTCGTGCGCAATGTTAAGGTACTAATTATATTTATGAAACTAATCTAATTTTCCATTCATCGTCCATCTTTCTCTTAATCCTAATTGGGGAATTGCATTTTATTAGAATTGTCTTAGTATACTTGCAATTTTCAATAAATTATATAACTATATATAACTATGATTTGATTAATCACATCATTAGGCATCATTATTACTATCTGGTTGTGCAGGCAGCAAATATGCCTAGCAATCCACAGGGTAGCATCCCCGGGAAGCACCAGGTCATCATCGATGAAATGATGACGGGGGAGGCAGGCGACGTCAATGATATGCTGCAGAAGAAGGCAGGCAAGCGAGGGGTCATCAAGCAAGGGTTCATGTTCAATGACATGATGAAGGAGGAGCAAAGCAAGCAAGTGGTCGGCTTCAGTGACATGTTGAACGAGGCAGGCAACCAAGGGGTAATCTTCAACGGGCAAGGGGTTGTCTTCGGTGATATGTTGAAGAAGCAAGTTGGCAAGCAAGGGGTCGTCTTCAGCTTGCAAGGGGTGTTCTTCAGTGACATGTCACAGGAGCAGGCAGGCAAGCCAGGGGTCAACGGCAATGACAGCGTGAACAAGGCGGAACACAACATCACCCAGGCCCGCGGGATTGCCAAAGTAACAGTACCGTAGGTGACCTGCAGCTTGTGCGTGGGGACGAATTTGCCCCAGAAACAATCCGCCAAGGTGGTTATGCTTCATTCGTGACCAAGAACTCCAGAGGGTATGTGATCTATGATGGCACCAACGTGCAAGGCGGACCCCATAACTGTGCGTGGGTCTTGGCTTGGTGCGTGCACTCTGATGGTCATGGTAACCAGGTGTGCATAAATCTCGTCTTATTTGTTTTGAAATCAATCATGACCTATATACATGTATGCATAAATTATATTATTTGAAGGTATACGTGGAATGCGGGGCCAAAGGAAACATAACCGCGATGCCTGACTATCAAATTTACAAGAACCTGGATGCCTTTGGGAGTTCATCTACCTATGTGGATGCCAAAACCAACACTGACGCAAGTGCTCAAATTCAGGCAATATGTACTACTCCAAGACTTGGTTGTGTTTTTGATCTAGGTGGCAACAAATCGTAAGATTGATAATGTAAGCCTTATCTACTATATACGTATGACGCATGAGATACAACTGGGATGTAAGAATAAGGAGCATGCATGCTCTTAAGCTGTCATCGTTCTTCTTATGGATTGAGGCATCCTATCTACTAGATAAATGTGGCATGCCTATTATGATATATATCCATACAGTAGCTAAAAAAATGGGGCATGCTTATTGTAATATATGGTTACCAAATGAACAAGTCCCTTTAGTAACGTTCTTTCCTCTTTTTTTTTTTTAATCTTTGAGATTGTGCTTTACATATCAGATGTGCCAAATCAAGCTCAATTGACCAGATAGAGATGAGATTCTTGGCTGACGATCAACATATGCTTTAGAGTATCAGTAGAGTACCTACGTTCACTACGTCATAGATCAAGACTATAAAACATTTTAAATGTTGTGATTTTAAAAAGGGATACCATTATAACGAATCAAAGCAAATCATGCAATGAACGCCCTTACTTATAGAATCTCCTTCCTTAGTTGAATTCAACCCAAACTCTTGGCCACCATTAATGGAGATTTTGAAGTCCATTTTGTCTAAACTTAGGGCTGAAGACAGGGGATTGTCAAATGACTTAAAATGTGTGAGAGGATAAGCAAAAATGAATGAAATAGAAGCAAATCAAATCGCCAAGTATCAACAAACACATTCCCCACTCACAATCCAAAATCAATCCCAGTTTCGCTCAATCAAGCTCGGGTCTCTACCCAGATATAAAAAGTGCAAACAAAGGAAGCATAAGAAATTAATACTTGACAATAACATGAAATATAAGGAAACCAAACCAAAGGTTCTCATTCTCGTTAACAAGCTACAAAGTCTCCCAACAATGGCAGAACCTCCATGGTAGCTTCAAATTTCTATGAGCATGAACACCATAAAGGGGAAATTGATTGATAGAGAGATGAATGTGTCATAAAGTAATCAAATGCTCAATTCTGCACATGACGTCTCTTAATCCTACTATGGGTAAACTGGTTTTGAGATTAATTCAAACAAAACCTAGTGGTAGTTCGATCCAATTAATATTCGGTCTTGAAATTTTGAATCTACAACTGGAGTAATATTCGATATATGCTTGAATTTTTTTTAAGAAAAAAATCTGAGTGAAATATAAATAAATTGCAAAATCTAAATCCAACCTTTTGAAAACAATTCGTCGTTGCACTACAGCTTCAAATCTTTTTTTGTCAATCCTCCCCACTTCCTCTCAGCCATTCTTTGTTTTGCCCTGTATTTCTTCCCGTCTCTTTCATTTAGGGATCTCAAGCCTTTTTTGAATCTATTCTTCATCGATATTTCAATTTTGTTGGAGTATGAAAGTGGGTGTTGTCCCACATTGATAAAATGAAAAGGTTTGAACATGTTTATAACTTTATGAGTTACTCCTTCCATTGTTAATTGGTTTTGGGATGGAACCTTATTTGAACTTATATGCATAACTTTTTTGTTAATTGCCCAATTGATAAATAAAATTTAATATGATATCAGAGCAGGTTGCTCGATATTGATTTACCACCGTCCCTATTTGATTAAAATTGGGTGCACATGTTGGACCTTGTAGCCCACGCGTGAGGGAGTGTGTTGGAGTATGAAAGTAGGTGTTATCCCACATTGATAAAATAAAAGAGTTTAAGCATATTTATAAGTTTATGAGTTACTCCACCCTTTGCCAATTGGGTTTGAGATGGAACCTCATTTGAGCTTATATGCATGACTTTTTATTAATTGTCCAATTGATAAATAAAATTTAACAAATTTGGTCAGGTTCTACGCCATTGATTCCAATCACATACGACCTAACGTCCAAATTTTTTTTAAAAAAATCACTGGATTCCTAGGACTGCTCGCCCTAGGAGATTGCTATTTAAACAAGAGGTGGCTGTTAGCTATCTTTCAACTAATAGCTAACACCCACTGACGTCATTGTTTGAAGAAAATATCTTTTTTGATTAGCTAATTTACACAAAAATGACGGAAAATGATATATTTTTCTTTTTGTTATTGTTTCTCCCGTAGAGGTAAGGTTGCTTACAGTTGGATCTCCCCAGATCCCGCAACAACAGGACCCACACTGGGAGTGGTGGTGGTTGTTGTTGTTTCTTCCGTCCTCATTATTGTTACTATCATTATACTCAAATAGGTATATAATAAATAAAAACTTATGTATCTACTTATAACAGAACAAGAGCAATGTTAATTTTTTGCAATTCTAATGCATAATTCTAAATATGCATTAGTTGGAGTCACTTTTTTGGAGTGAACATAGTAAAACTATGGCTATATCTCAATAGAGAAAAAACTTAGGTACATCAGGAAACATTTTTTTCAATAGTATTTTATTGTTCCCACATAGTTTTTTTTAAAACACAACAACACCAACTTCATTTGGCTGGTTTGAAACTTGAAAGGACCTATTGTGAATTGCATCCTAAAATTTTTTTCTTTGATAATATCATTAATAGGTGCAGATGAACTTTGATTTTCTAAACTAATAATTCTAGAGGAAATTTGTAATTTTTTCAATTTTGATATGATTGTTACAAGGATTTAATTTATATGAAATAACACAAATATAGTACAACAAAGAAAAAAAGCCAATTTGAGTGTGAGTTCTACTTTTCGCGGGACTCAGGGAGATATATATGCACATAGCTTTATCCTCCCCCCAGCAAGCACCCCCGTTAGTAGAGATCCACACACCAAAAAAAAAAAAAATCAGAAAAATTCTTTCATGAGACAAAAACTTTTAAAACACATTAGAAAATGGGAACGTTATATAAAAAAGGGAGCATCATTCGTTAACTACAACAATAAAATTAGGTACTACTAGGGCAAGTAATTCAAGCGACAAAAAATTAGGCAATAAATTAAACTAATAGACAGACAAATAAAAATAAATGAGAAAATATACGAATTAAAGCTCAACAACCTAATAACACAAGCCTTCAAATAACTAAAAGCGCAACTTATTACAAATAAATTATGATTGGGCCCTCAATTCGCTGAGTTACAAATAATACGTTATTGTAAATGTATTATTACAAGTTGCCTATATGAATTTATGTATTATAGGCTGAAAAATATCAAAATGTAGTACTAACTAAGCTTTTGGATACTATCAATGGTTGACATTAATTCGCTTAAAAATTGAGGTTTTCTTTTTTTCTTTGAAGTCTTAATATGCTTGTTAATTTTTTGCTTGACTATAAATAGACTTCATGTATCCACATTTAATGTTGTTAACTCAATCATATAATATTACTAGCATAATACCCCTGCGATGCAGGGGCTGTTGATCTACCTTTTTAGTGAATGTATTTGTGTGATTCCTTATTTATCTATTTATCGATTTTTTATTTTATTCTCTCTTATCAATTGATATACATATGTTAGATAATTCTGTGATTAACAAAAATGTAGTGAATAATATTAAAAAAATAAAAAAAGTGCCATGAGAATAATGGAATAAGATGAATCCCAGTAAGAAAATTGGCACAAAGAGAGTAATTCAACCTTTTTAATTTATACGCGTAACATGATCTCCATCCTACAATACAACAAAGAGTTTAGTGTTTTATTATCTCGCTCATTAAAAAATTTTCTTCTATAAATATTGGATTGCTCAAAAAATTATAAGCTTCTATAGATGTATAATATGTTAATCATGAAATAAATAAATTTTTAAAAAAATTTCCACATTATAGTTAAACATGTTTGAGTTTTTTTAATGCTATATTTAAAACAAGTAGGTTTTATTAATAATTAAAATTTTTTGAAAGTAGAAACTTTTGGCATGAAAATCCAAAAGGGTGAGAATAATAAAAATGAAAAAAAAAATAATGAGAGATTACAAGTCAAATTGTTTGAAAAATATAGCATGAAATTTTAAAAAGGTGAGCCCAATAAGAATGAAAAGAATGAGAAGTTACAAAGTAATGATGGAGAGAATACAGATTGATATTTGATATTTAAAATTTTAATTTGCGATAATATTTGATTGTATATTGTGGATTCTCTTCGGATGTAGTAAAAATGGTCCACTAACCAACCTCCTACTCAATGATCAAGATATTAAGTTATAAACGTATAGATTGTCAACCAAATATCTCTATAAGAAATTGTATTTTACTAATATTATAATATGTAAATATATCTTTTTGAATCCATACGACATAAATGTTGCATAGTTGTTCTTTTAAAGGGTCATTGCAAATAGTACTTTTTTGCATAAGTTTCAAGATTTAAAAGCCAAACGATCAATATTTGTTTCAAATCATAGAGCAATGACCAAGGCATTAAGACAACAATTGCAACTCACACGTTTTAGAAATTATTATGATTAAACCAATTTTAAAAGCTCCAGCAGAACTAAAAGCTCCGAATAAAAGGTTAAAGAAAGATTTAAAATATCAAAATATTTAAATATTTAAAATTTTAAATCATAAATAATAGAATATATATTTAATTAAAAAAATTAGCCAATAATACTTTACCAGCTCAACATAAAATTCCACTTGAAAATATCATCCATTGGTCTCACTCTTGCTGTACCCACATGATAAAATTACACCAAAAAGAAAATCTTGTCTTACTCCGTAATTTCAATTTTCAGCAATTCCTAATAGATAGAATAATGGAAGAAAGTTGAAATATTTTTGTGTATATAAATTCATGCAATAATGAGCACTTTAAATGTAAAAAAACCACTAATAAATTTTATTAGTAAATGAAAGATAAATTAAACCAATAACAACTCGCCATCTCATCTTTCAACGCCATCTAAGTCATCCACATGTCAATTTCATATGCTATCACTCAATTTTATATATAGTTATATAGATTTCTATCATGTAATCATATGTGTGGTTACATTTTAGAAGATATAACTACATGAAGAAGACCAAATAAAGACGGAATCAACGACGGAATAAGGTATATCGGCGACGGAATTTTCATATCAACGACGGAATTAGCGACGGAATAGTGCTGTAGGATTTTCACTCGTCGCTGAGTACCTGGCGATGGAATTTTGAAATTCCGTTGTCATTGGCGACGAATTCAGCGACAGAAATTGCGGCATACTTTTTCTTGGCGAGGGAAATTGGCGGGGCAGAGGTGGCGACAGAATTGCCATTCTGTTGCCAAGTTTCTCTTTTTTTTAAAAATAAAAACGCTTGTTTTTTATCGTATCCCTTAATGCATACATTTCAATCCCTGCAAGAAATTTACAAGCTCTTTGCACTCAATCAACATCCAATGGCTTCGAGTATGATTTCATTCAAAGCGTTCTCAACAATTTCAAGCCACACAAAGGTGGAATATTACATCCAACGCAACACTTCCAACCAAGGGTTTTCAATTTACAAACCACAAGTTCCAAACATGTATTTATTACAAACCACAAATCCAAACAAATCAGAAGTTGCCAGTAATTGAGAATGAAGTTATATGTTTGCAGAAGAGGGAGAAGCAAGCACCAAATGGGAGGAAAATTAAATAAGCACCAAAGGGAGAGGAGTGAAATAAGCACAAAGGGGAGGGAAAGCAAGCAGCAAGAGATATACTTCGTAAAGAACCAAACAGAAGAGTCACCAGCTGAAGAAAAACTGCAACCAACTCAATCACCAAGGTGAAGATCATCATCTTCCTCTTCATCTTGCTCTTCCTCTTCCTCTTCCTCTTCCTCATTATGTTACGAGTGATGAGTAAACAGTGGTTGAGATCTTGAGCCAGACGCCTGTTGCATTTGAAAGAAAGCTTGGAGGCGCTGATCGATGCTCATCATTTGTTAGCTCAGTTGTTGGTTGCTTTGGGTGACCAATTTATTGGATTCCTCTAGTTGCTTACATTTCTCCATAAGCAACCGGTAGCTTTCAGCTTGTGAAGTTAGCTCACCCCCCAAGTTAGTTACCACACCTCTTAAGTCATTGAACTCTTGTTGCGATGGCGTAAAACCGGTACCTGCTAACAGACATTTCAGTGAAGTACACATTAGTGTTGCAATTAAGTAAATTCAATGTATAATCATTTTCGTTGAAACTTTAATATGAAAACTGTACCGGATCTTTGACTGGGATTAAAGTAACCGGATTCCCTAATGTTGACAGCCTCTTCACCAATGCCATAAATACGACCCTTCTTGTTCTTGAACGTCTTCACCCACAACTCATTTGGGTTTGGAAATGGTTGGTTTGGATCTTGAGAAGTGCCATCCCCGGTCCCTTGAGAGTTGGTAACATTTTGAAAATCACGTTCAAAGGATTCCTACAATACTGCAACATGCGCACGAAATCATGCATACTACAATTACTGAAAATAAAGTATATAAGTTCATGTGGAACTACTGATGAAGATTGAGAATAGCCAGTTGCTTACATATATTTGTTGTGATTTCTTGTCAACCCAAGGGGCATCTTCTTTACCGTGGAGTTTGTGAGTGGGACTGAATAATTCAATAATGGTGGGCTCCGTCCCAAGTTGTTCCCTCTATATACGTGCCAGAAAGAATGATGTCAAGCACAATACAAAATATAATATTAAACTTAAAGAAATACATAGCAAACATTAGTTCATTTATCAAACGCCGCCTATGTTCATGCATAGGGATCGAGGCACAGGTGTGAACAGATGGGCCACCACTTTCTAGAGTTCCCAGGCGGTTCTTCTGGGCTATTTCACGCAATTTCTTGTAATGTTCATTGGCCCAGTGCTGTTGGAGTCCTTCCTATTGAGCATCACGGAGCAAAACAGGCTTCTTGTTATACTTCCTTGCTTTGCCAAAGAAGTCTCTCAAGCGTGCATTGTCTTGGTTTTCAAAATTCCTTCTTATGCGATCCTCATGGATCGGATCCCAAGTAAACTACTTCTGCAATTATGAAAACAAAGAGCACATCAAATAATACAATAGTAATTTATCACGTTTACAGAAACTGTTAATACGTAGTCACTGTAGTTACTTTGAACTCTCCAAACCACAAATCTCCTACTGGTTTAGGCACTTTACTCCAACTAGGCTAAGCTCTGTCAAATTTGCTTTGAAATATGAGCAAAATCCTATTAACAACACCATCGTTGGGGAGAAACCTAATTGAACATAACACATCAAATTGATTACTATGCAAAATTCATGTAGTACTGCATAAGATATAACAAACGAAGACTTACCCGTTACCATCTGGCTCAATCCAAGTCTTAGCTCGAGTGCTCCTATGACTGGATTGTGCTTCGCTTTCACCACTTGCAATATTTTCTTGGGACTGGTTTGTGTTAGGGTGAGCAGGTTAGGGAGTAGGCTGCACAGTGTGAACTAGATGGGAGTTTGAAGGAATGTTGTAGGCAAATTGACCGTATATGGTGCTTTGGTGGGGAATGTATGAGGTCTGATGATAGAAAGCTCCAAATGGGGGATGCATTGGTCCTGAAATACTTAGTATGTAAGCAGCCATTGTGGCTCCTAGCTGAACTGGTCTATGAGGAACCTGGGGGAAAGATGGATCAATGTCTATTACGGACGGATCTACGGCAGAGCTCCTACGCCTTCGTCCTCTACCTCGAGGGGAGGACTTACCTCGACGAGAACTAGAATCCATACCTGAAATAGGTAACAACAAAGCCAAGTACAAATATATAATAATTGCACATATAAACCATTTACTCATACATCATAATAAGTACGTAGGTAATACATATTTTGCAAAGCTCATTTATACAATATAAGTAAAGTTGCAACCAATTGTTTGACATGCAAAGTACTCAAATGCATAAGAATTCATAAGCACTCAATTATCTGCATCCTCATCATCATCAATGTCATCGTCATCATCATCGTCGTCGTCATCATACAAATGCAAATTTTCTTCAACTTCATCTGCTTCATTACCATCATCCCACTCCGCCTCTTCATCACCCTCATCATTCTCTACCTCATCTATATCGTCATTATCCTGAATGAATGAAACCCCTATTTTATCATTAACCTCTTCCGGTGGTGCACTTTCATCCACTAATGATGCAAGGATGACGTCATTCACAGGTTCGACAATAGTCGTCATGTCCATTTGTTGATATGCAGTAGATAGAGTGTACTGCTTATCCACTCTCGCCCTTGGTGTGGTTGGTATGACAACAAGCCAATTGGCCCTATCCGTTGAGCGATCTACATGTGGCATGAAGTATACTTGTGATGCGGTGTTTGGGAAGACAAATGGGTCGTACTTTCGGTACCTTCTTGTTCGGTAGACCTCAATAAGGTTGCTTAGTTTATGAGATCGTGTCCCGCGATTCAATGTGGGGTCGAACCACTTATAACTGAAGAGCACACATCGTTTAAGTGGTTCGCCTATGTACTAATTCAGACAATATCCTTCAGTACACCATAATAATCATTCTCAATATCGCCTTCCCCATTGCCACAAACACTAACACCATAATTATATGTTCTCTTCCCGACGTTTCGAGCTTCTGTGTAGAATTTGAATCCATTTACTCTATATGCTGTCCACGTCGACACATACCGCTTTGGCTTCACAGCTAATTGGCTCAAGTAGCAATGTTTGTCGACCTCGAATAGTTTAATATAATGCACCTAAGGTGACATAACATGTGGTTTTAATTAATACAATGCACCTAATTAACTGTTATGTTAAAATTATGAATAAATGAGTTATAATACTTACATTCTCACTAAATTAATCTGCAAAATGAGTTTCGATGATGGTGTCCACATCTGCGTCGCTGACATTGGGACGTGCAGTTCTGACTTGTTCTGTGAAAATTCTATCACATTTTATGAAGCCTATTAATATACTTACGCTCTGAATGATAAACTTAATTGGAAGTGAAAATGCCACTCATCCTATATAAGGTTTAGCTTCATCACAATTTAACAGCACGTGAAGATATGCAGCAACATATTCGGCATCTATGAGATACCCTGATCTTTCCCTACCAATAGCGGTCTCTTGCGGTGCAAATACGGACAGAGTTGGAAAATGATTAATATGTTCATCGTCATCCTCACTTCTCCTACACCTAGTGCGCATGGAGGGCACATTAGAGTCGAAGTAATAGGAGGCGAAGAATGTCCTCTCTGCTTCTAGGTATGCTTCTGTGATTGAACCTTCAGGACATGTTTATTGCTTTATCTTTTTCTTCAATCGGCCAAAGAACCTACCAAATTCACAATTGCATTCACTTCTAAGTGATTCCACATATAAGAATTGAGATAAGGTTTCATCAATTACAGTACAATTTACCTCTCAAATGGATACATCTATCGGTATTGTACTGAACCACCTAGTTAAGCCTTTTCTGCCAAATGCACTGGCAGGTGCTCCATTACATTGAAAAAGCTAGGAGGGAAAATGATCTCCAACTTACACAAAGTAATGACAATGTTGCAATGCAATTCCTCAAGCATATCCTCCTGCACTGTTGTTGAGCATAAGTTCTTGAAGAACCGGCTTATCTCAATAAGAGGTTTCAACACATCATCTGGGAGCGCACCAAATGCAATTGGTAAAAGAGCCTTCATGAACACATGACAATCATGACTTTTCATGTTGTTGAACTTAGCCTCAATAGGATCCACGATATTTCTCAAATTAGAGCAATATCTATCAGGCATTTGAAGCTCCTTCACCCATTTACACAACTCTCTTCGTTTATCCACAGGAAGTACGAACTTCGCTTTTGGTTTCACCGGCTTACCACTTGGGCCTGAACGTAAATGTAATTCCGCTCTATCACATATTTTTGCAACATCCATTCTTAATTTGGTGTTGTCCTTTGTTTTCCCATGAACATCCATAACAGTGTTAATAATATTCTCGAAGAAGTTCTTTTTAATATGCATCACATCTAAATTATGGCGGAGCAGTTGGTGTTACCAATGAGGCAACTCCCAAAATATGCTCCTCTTTGTCTAGTTGTGCTCATTTTCCTTAAATCCTGGTATCACAAAATCACCATTTGTAGTTACTATTGGGTAATCTTCCAGCTCGACATATAGTTCTTCCCCAAATAGTCGACGAGGAGGACCCTCTGTAACAGTTCTGCCTTTCCTAAATGCTGTTCTATTTCTTTTGAACGCATGATTCCTTGGTAAAAAACACCGATGACAGTCAAACCATGAGAATTTACCTCCATTTCTCAATCTCAAAGCCTTTTGCTGTTTCATACATACAGGACATGCCAATTGACCATTAGTACGCCACCCAAATAACATTCCATATGCGGAAAAATCATTGATGGTCCATATAAGTGCAGCCTTCATCTAAAATGTATGCCCCGTAGAAATGTCATAAGTCTCAACTCCAACATTCCACAACTCTTTTAACTCAACAAGAGGTTGTAAATATGCATCTATCTTGTTCTTGGGATTTTTGGGCTCGGGGATTACACAAGTCAAGAATATAAACAGTGTGGTCATACATATTTCAGGGGGGAGGTTATAAGGTGTAACGACCACCAGCCAAATGGAGTATGATCTTGAAGACAATGTGTAGGGATTAAATCCATCCGCACATAAGCCAAGCCTCACATTCTGAGGCTCTGCAGCAAATTCAGGGTACTTGGTATTGAAATATTTCCATGCTGCACCATCTGATGGATGACATAAAACACCGTCCTCACGTCGATGTTCATAATGTCATCTCATGTGCTCTGCACTACTTCTTGATGCGTACAACTTCTGTAGTCGTGCTTTTAACGGCAAGTAATGCATCCTCGAGTATGGCAATGGATTCTGATTCCTTTGATGTGACCTTTGCCTCTTCCATCTTGAATGCCCATAAAACTTGCAAGCATCCAGGTTTGCGTCATCCTTATAAATTAGCATGCAACCTTTCCGGCAATAACCAATTTGGACCACATCATTACCGAGATCTTTAACAACCTTCTTCGTTTGCTCATAGTTGTTTGGCACGCGGTTGTTAGGGGGATACATCTCTTTCATTAATTGAACAATTTCATTGAAACAATTTTAAGGTATATTATAATCAGATTTAATACTCAACAGTCTCACCGCCGCAGATAACTCACTATAGGTGGAGCAACCATCATATAAGGGTTGTTGAGCAACTTGAACCATATTATAAAATGGTTCTCGATAAGTGCTTGACCCTTCTTCCCTTACATTTTGATTTGCTATTATAACATCATCAACCATGTCCTCCATCCGATCTACGTAGGATTCAGAGTAGTCATTATTAATATGACTTGAATCTTCAAGTTCGGGAATTTAACTATTTGAATACCCAGAATCATATTGCTGATGTTCTATTTCCCCATGACTTATCCAAAACCAATACCCTTGCACAAAACACTTATACATAAGGTGCATCTTGACCTCATTGAGTGTCAAGTACTCCCTATTTCTGCATTTCGCACAAGGACATCTATACTTTCCCCCATTCAGAAACTCTATTTGTGTACATGCAAATTGAACGAATTGGTTTACTCCATCTAGAAATTCTTGCGTATAACCACTACGATCAAGCAGTAATCTATTATACATCTACCTACGATATGGAGGACCATTCATATTCTGCTTAAATAATAATAACTACATACGGTATTTGATAAGAATTAATTTTAATCAAAATTATAATAATTACATACATTACGCAATTATATATTATATATGTTTACTTTAAAATTTCCACATGCACCTAAAAAAAAACTTAAAATTTTCGACAAATATATTTACATTCTCACGAATATCACAAAACTAATAATTGATACATAGCTGACCACTTTATTCCACCAACATATCAAATTTGAATTTAAAATTATCAAATCTAAGTGTACATTGCATTGGACGAAATCTTTAAACAAATATGAGCTATAATTTCATACAAACATCACATTTGAACAAAATTATAAACTAAAGCATCCCAATCCACCAACATATCGACTTTCAAGTTCACATCACCAAACCTAAATCCTAAATTGCATTGAGCAAAATCTCCAACCAAATTTCAACAATATTATCAATTAAACCATTTCATTCCGCCAACATATGAAATTTCAACTTCAAACTATCAAACCTCAACCCTAAATCACATTGACCAAATTCTTGTAACGAATTAGAGCAATAATCTCACACAAATTGTATATTTCAACAACATTATTAATTAAACCATTTCATTCCACCAACATATCAAACTTTAACTTCAAATTACCAAACCTAAATCCTAAATTGCATTTACCCCAATCTGGAACCAAATTAAAGTAATAACCTCATACAGATACCACATTTCAACATAAATATGAACTAACTATGAAATTATAACAATGTAATACAAATATTTGTAGAAATTATAAGTAGTTTAGTTGAGAAAAATACCTCAAATTACTCCAAAAAACCGGCGGTGAGGGGGCGGCCGACGGCGGCCAACGGAGGGGGACGGTGACAGAAGGCAGCGGGGGGGCGGGGGACGGCCGGCAGTGGCTGGGCAGGGCGGGGGACGGCTGGCGAGCGAGGTTCGTGAAGATCGCCACTCCCCCTCTCTCTCTTCGAAGCTTTGCAAAAATGAAACCAGAGAATTCTGGTTTCATTTTAAAGGGGTGGTGACGGGATGGCGACGAAAATTCCGTCGCCCATTTTTTATAAAAAAAATTATGGCGACGAAATTTCCGTCGCTCACTGTCAATTATGACGACGGATAAAAATTTCCGTCACCATATCTGTCGCATAATATGACTTTCTTTTAAAACTCTTTTTCAATCGCTATTTTCGTTGCTAAATCTGTTGTTAATTTTTTCCGTCGCTGAATTTTGTCGTTAATATGAACTTTTTTAGTGGTGACATAACATAAATCATAATTGATGAATATGGGTTATTATAATGTATTATAAATCAATCCAATTAATGTTCTTTACTAAGGTGAAGCTAATTGCCAAATAAATGTATATACACCAGGTTTAATTTGCACACAATGTGCACAAAATGACTAAACTACAACTATTTACTAATGTATGCACATACACACAATGAGCATATTATCATTGGGCAAACAAGAGTGTTAGAAATTGATGTTATGAAAATAAAAAATATCATTGGCCAAAAACGTTTATTTTTATATAAAAATAAGTTTCAGAAAATTATGCATACTTATTAACAATTAATCAGAAAAAACCATACTCTTGACCAAACAGCAAGAAAGTACACATTTGAAAATATTCAGAAAAAGATTTCATACATAAAATTTAAATGGAGCTAATATTATTCAACATACCAGACAATACCAAGAAAAAAAAATAAATAAAGTGGAACCTAATAAATAGGGGCGCATATATATGATGTATTATTACAAATTACAAATAAAAACAACTATCAGTAGCGTATATATATAAATTTTGATGTAGACTAATAACGATGAAATAGAGTAAAAAACTAGCTATTTTTTTTTTTAGCCACTCTCTTATATGGTAGAATAGATGCCTTTAGTCTAAATCACCTTATTTGATCTAAATTAATTTAGTCATAAATTTTAAAATACATCTGTTCCCAACAAAAATTCATTAATGATAAAAGCGATGATAAATATTTTGTCTTAAGATACCCTTAAAAGTCCTGCCTCATCCTTAATTAACATATTTTATAATTTAAAATTAGAAATCTTTAGTGATTACACTTAGTTATAAATGGTCAAGCTTAAATATTTGTCGCTACGCAAATGAAGTATTAAACATACCCTAATTATGTCAGCCTATCTGCGAGGGCACACAAAATACATATTTTAAAAATGTGGCAAATTATGGATAAGGAAATGAATTTACACAATTCATAAGTTGTAATATGCTCCTGCTATTTAATCATGCCCTTTTTTAATTTAAAAATATTGTAATATAATTTTTAGATTAGAATAAGATGCTTTAGCAGTATCTTGTAGCAAGATATTTATCATTTTCCTTAATAATAATTATCTATACTATTCGTAAATGTCCTTCATAGATGAATATTACACGAAAGAAAACGAATATAGGAGTTCCCTTTATAAGTTTTAAGGGATTTCCTAGAAAGATAAAAGTATGGTAAGTGCGACATAAAAACATGATAGTCTAATTTTTTATATCTGCAATTAAGCTTTACTAAAAAAAATATACATTGACATGTTGGAGGTTATAAAAGAAGAGGAGGGTTTAGATAGTCTTACAGAAAAGAGTGGAAAATTTTGCGTTTGGTTGAGCTAATATTTCATGTGAAACCAAAAAAACAAAAATTACAAAAGTATTATTTTGGATAGTATAAGAAAGGTCAGTGTAAGAGAACCCTAAAACAAAAAATTAGGTGGAAACACTTTGTATAAGAAAAAGAACCAAATGTACAAAACACTACCTGAACCATCCTTGGTCATAGGCTAAGGTTGCCAGAGTCAGGAATCTAGTTAGAATTGATTAGGTGTTTTTAGAATTTGAATCATAAATCGGATCGAGCATTATAATATTCCACATACTATTTGTTTAGCCAAGTGAAATTATTTTCATAAGTATAAAATCTTAACAAATGTTTATAATGAAAACAGAAATTCAACTTAACTACATTTTTGTAGAAAATTTTGATGCAAAATCTATGTTGTTGTAATAAACTCTTAAATTTTTTTTTGGGGGGGGGGGGGGTTGTTAATGAGATTGCAATTTGCACTCCACTAGTAAAACTTATACCCCTCTCATCTCATTGCATATAATACTGCAATTGCAATGCACAAAACTTATGAGATACAATCATAGCCACTATTAAAATGTTTATACATAATTAATGTAGGACATTTTAAGTTGTTTGACATTTATTTCTTTAAGTTAGCAAGGTCTCAGTTTTAGACCTTATGAATGGAAAAAAAATATGTGATGGAAAAGGTATATCCTTTATAGATGTTAATCAGGATACCTAATAAGGCATGCATGTAGTTTTGCAGCATGATTCATAACTTTTCGTGAAACAATTAAAGTTTACAGCGTCAAGCATCCACCGCCCCTGGGAAGAAAAAGATTTTGATTGAAACATTCTCTTTCCAAAAAATAAAAAAGAAAAACAATAAAACATCCTGCACCATATGCATATAATTTTGGTTTCCTTTTTCTTTGGCGCAATTTCGCTAGTATACATATGTAGTGGGCAGAAGCAGTAGTCAGGCATATATAGCCATATCCAAAAGATCACGTGTAGAAGTTATACTAGCACTCAGTCTTCGTGCGTAGTGTCAAGGTACTAATTATATTTATGAATCTAAGCTAATTTCTCATTCATCCTGAATCTTTCTTTTGATCTTGATGAGGGAATTGCAATTTATTAGAAGTATATGTTTTAGTACACTTGCAGTTTTCTTTGTCTTTTTACATTGATTAATCATGTATGTTGCGTAATTGGGCATTATTATTATTATTTGGGTATGTCAGCACTCAGCCCAGAGTAAGTGGAAGCATTCACAGAGGTGCATAAGAAAGATTAAAAAAAAAAATGGAGGCAACAAATATGTATGTTTGCTTCTGTGCTTCTTTGGATTCAACCTCTTGTTTTGGTCTCTACTGTCTAAAATCAACTTCTAATAATTTTGCGCATTTCAGGCCAGTTTCCAACTATCCCAGTGCCGATGTAGGGTCTGTCAGCTGCAGTGGCGGATCTTGATGTTCGAAACATGGGTATCCACCTACTCTACTATCACTTGCATTATTTTCTTCACTTTTTTGAGGTTGTCTATTTTTCAAGTATCACATGAAATTGGATTGATCTGTATGAAATTTGGGGGGAAAAAAACAAAGACATAAACTCAGCGATGAAATCAAGCAAGAACACCAGATTTTTGTGTGATTGAGTGTGAGCAATAAACCAATTTTGCTAAGAACAAAAATTCTAGTATGAGAGGACTAACGAGAGAGAGTCAAATTAGAAGGTAGTTGAGTTGTGGATTTTTTATTTTAATTAATGTCAAGGTCTTTATAGGCTTTTTTTAATAAAAAATAAAATGTTGACAGCTAATTTATTTGGGCCGCATAAATGAAAGGTTGCAAGAGTATCCATAACTCTCTTTGAGTCTTTTCTAAGGGTGTCTATATATATAACTTTTAACCCATTTAAAATAACCTATTAGAATTTTTTTGAGTCAGGGGTGTCCATGGACACCCCTGGGCCATAAGTAGATCCACGCATGGTTAGCTGTGTACTTTATGAAGTAAGTACTCCCCTACTTGGAAATGATATTGAGAGTTTGTTATGCATAAATTAATGGGATATTGGATTGTAATATACTGCACTTTGGGAGTGTTGGACAATAACACTCCCAACTTTGAATTGGACGTCCGTGCACCACACTATGGGCCTATTTACTGTTTATATACCAAGACACAGTTTGGATATATTTTTATCAATGTAATATAATAATTTCACAATAATTTGCAATTGCATGTGTCTAAAATTCAAGAATTTTCAAGTGTATGCAATGATATATGTTGAATATGCACTTATATCACTGACTAAAAAACAACTTCATAATCGTTCTTCTATATGAACAATAAATAGGCTCATAGTTCTTTTAATGTTTCAATATCAATGGGGAGCAAGGTGCAATAAACCTTTATCATATTAGTAAATGGCTTAACCTATTCAAAAATTAAGTTGAAAGTTGAAACTTGATGCTTAGACATAATATAGGAGTCGAGCTGGGGCGTAGGGGGTGGGGAAGCATATGATACGTCCAACCTTATGCGAGGCTCGGTTAGATTATTTTAGTACACTTGCAATTTTCAAGAAATTATATAACTATGATTTGATTAGTCATATCATGCATGTCTGTTGCTTGGGCATTTTTATTATTTGGTTGGGCAGGCAGTAAACATGGCAGTAGTGAATCTAGAAATCTTATGTAACGGTTTCCCACTTTTGAGCCTTATTATAGAATTTGATCATTACCAAGTACCAACCAATCTTTAATTTGTCCACTATCCATCTTTATATCTCCCACCCCTTGACTACATACTCATAAGTGACAAGGAACTTGGACGATCTTAAATTTGAAAGGAGGGGGAAGAAGGGTAATGGTATGAGTCGTATCACTTAAATGTGTTATCTCCTCCTAAATTAACATGTTTTATAATTTAAAATAGTCAAATTTTCAAAGATTATAAATGATTATGAATTGTTTACCTTAAATATTCATCGACTATGTCGACAAAATATTAAATAATACGTTAATTGGGTTAACCTTATCTGCGACGATATATGATCCATGTACAATAGAAATGTAATAAATTATGGATAAAAAGATTATTTTATACAATATATAAACTGTAATATGCTTCAACTATTTGATCATATTATTTTTTAAATTTCAAAACATGATAATATAATTTTTAAGTAGTGTCTTGTAGCAAGACATTTATCATTTTGCAAAAAAGAACTACTCATGAGTACAAGTCATACTCCATTTATTATTACAGTTACATCAATTCCATTTTGGCCCTCAACCTCAGCCTCAACCTCAGCCTCATCATCACCACTGTCATCATCACCCTCCTCCACCACCTCGTCCTCCTCCTCATCATCACCGTCATCCTCATCCTCATCCCCACCATCATCCTCACCCCCATCATCAGCGTCATCCTTGTCAAAAATGTCATCCTTAGTTAGGGATGGCAATGGACTGGGTTTGGATCGGGTCTGTAAGATCCAAATCCAGATCCATTTTCTAGACTTGGATCCAGATTCGATCCAATTTTGCAGGGTCTATAAAATTTGGATCTAGACCTGGATGCTCTGGATCTGAAGGCTTTAGCGGGTCTTTAACGGGTCCTGCTACTTTGAGTCACTTTTTTTTTCACTTTATTGTTTTTCTCAACAAAACAAAAGTGCATACATAAAATTTTGTCACATAATTGACTTCTCTGTCATAATACATAGCAAAATACTGAATTATCGAAATGAATAATATACTATCAATTTTGTTGTTGTGACATTGTATAGTAAACTAATTTTATTAGCTATTATAGGATAAGTCATGTAATTTGGGGTATTTAGATATTGGTTTAACATTGAACTTAGGGAGTCCTACATGCTTTTGGTTCTTATAGGGTAATTGCATAAGGTATCACATTACAAAAATGCGTAGGTATGAGTAACCATAACAAAATACAATAAATATTAAATTCCATTCAGAATTTTAGATATTGGTTTGTTTCTGATTAGGGTTTGAGGTTTCATCCTCTATCACTCAGGTCTGTTAGAGATATGGTGGAAGAATATGTGGCTGAGGATGTAGAAAAGGAACATAGCCCTGATAAAACTACCTGGGAGTCTGGACAAGGCGCTGGAACATGGACAGAAGTGTCGGAAAATAGAAGATATGTGAAAGGAAAGCGCCGATATGAGGATAGCATGGATAGTTCTGGCAAAATCGCGATGAAAGACCGAAGCGTCGGCGGGAAGAAGGAGAAGGCCGGCGTGAAGGCCCTAGACTCTGGAGAACGAGGGTCGGAGGAGATGGGGTGGAGATGTGGAGTGGTGGATGTGAAGGAGACGAGATTGCTAGAGCAGAAGAGTGAGGAAGAGAGGCGCGACTGAGAGGAGTGCGAAATTAGAAATCTGATACCAAAACTGAAAACCTTAACGCCTATGCTATACGAACAATCAAAAAAAAAATCAAACGGATCTGTATACGAGTCCAAGGTCGGGTCTGGGTCTTAAAGTCTCAGATCCAGATCCAGATCCCACCCAGATCCAATAGGATCCAGATCCTCTAAAAATCCAACGGGTCCAAAATTTTTGGATCCAGATCCTTAAAAATGGATTGGGTCTGATGGATCTGGATCAGAACCAGGATCCACTGCCATTCATATCCTTAGTTCCAACTCCCTTATCATCCCCAACAACAGGCTATCATCGTGCCAAAGGCAGGCAACTTCAACGTTAAGAACGTCAAGCAGGGCCACGCGAGTGCCACAGTAAGCAACCATATCTTGGGTGACCTGCAGCTTGTGCGTGGGGACGGATTTGCCCCTAAAACTATCCTTCAAGGTAGTTCTATTTTGTTCGTGACCCGGAAATCAAACGGGTATGTGATGTATTGTTAGAGTATAAACCTATTCCTGAACCTTCAACCATTAGCTTAAACTTTTGGTTGAATTGGTTATTGAACATGGTATCAGAGCCTTTATGAGTGTGAGGTCTCAGATTCAAATCTTAGCAAGCTCCCGTATTGATTTATTGCACAAGGTAAGGCGGGCCTTTGCAGCATCCACACTTCAAAGCCAAAGCACATTCGCGCGAGGGAACGTGTTAGAATATAAACCTATTCCTAGACCTTTAACCATCAGCTTAAGCTTTTGATTGAGATGGTTCTTTAACATAGTATCAGAGCGGGTTGCTTCATCTTGATTTGCCACCGTCCTCATTTGAGAATTTGTATGCACGTGTTGGGCCTTGTTAGTTGCCCACACGTGAGGGGACGTGTTGGAGTATGAAAGTGGATATTGTCCCACATTGATAAAATTTAAAGAATATGATAGTGGGTGTTGTCCCACATTGATGAAATTAAAGGGCTTAAACATGTATATAAACTTGTAAGTTACTCAACCAATTGCCAATTGATTTTGGGATGGAACCTTATTTGAACTTATATGCATGACTCATTGTTGAAAGCCTAATTAATATGACCATACGCTCATTGCCAATTGTCAGTTACTCCACCTGTTGTCAATTTAACATGTATGATGGCACCAACGTGCAAGGCGGCCCCCCTAATTGTGTATGGCTAGCTCTTGGCTTGGTACGTGCACTCTAATGGTCATGGTAATCAGGTTTGTATAAATCTCATCACCTTTTCTCCTGGGTCCAAACCTAGTCCCATGCACTACAAGGGAAAAAATAGAATAGGCATCTTTATTACTTTAACTTATTCTTTTTGAAATTAATATGACCATACACATATTTGTATAAGTCTAGTCCCACGCACTATAGCTACAAGGGAAGAAATAGAATAGGCCTCTTTACTACTTTAACTTATTCTTTTTGAAATTAATCATGACCATACACATGTTTGTATAAATCATATTATTTGAAGGTATATGTGGAATGCTTGGTCAAAGGAAACATAATAGCAATTCCGGATGGTGATATTTACAAGAAATTGAAAGCCTCCAAAAGATCATCTACCGCTATGGACACCAAAACCAAGACCAGTGCAATTGTTGTGATTGAGGCAATCGCTGATACTCCAGCACGTCATTGTGATTTTGTTGTGGACAACTAATTGTAGGCCTATCTACTGGTAATGTAAGCCTTATCGACTATGCATGATGTATGACATACAACTGGGGCTGTAAGAACTAAAAGCATGCGTGGTCTTAGGCTATCATCCTTCCTCTTATGGGTTGAGGCATGCCTATACCACAATGTATATACAGCTACTAAATAAATGTGGCAAGCTTATTGTAACATGTATATCTATACAGTTACTAAAAAAATGACGCATGCCAATTGTAATGTGTAGTTAATAAACAAGTCCTTTAGTAAAGTTCTTCTCTTTTTTGTTTAAACATTAAGATTATGCTTCGCATATAGGATGTGTTAAGTTCTGATTTAAATATTAGTAGAGTACATGTGACATGGGTTAACATTTTTATTGGACATCCACTTAAGTCATCAATATTTTTCGCTAGCAAAAACCATATTCTTTCAACTATTGTCCCAAATGAAAAGAACAAAATTCTTATCACAAATCCATCTGAGCCACCATCATTGTTTCACTCTTAGGCCCTGTTCAGCAAAATTAGCTGTTTAGGTAGTAGATAGCAGTTCAGGTAGTAGATAGTTGTTTAGATAGCGGATAGCGTTTTTAATTTAGCTATTAGCAGATAGCTATTTTGATTAGCGGTTGAAACTAATGTGTTCAGTAAATTTAGTTGTTATATTAACTGATTAATGTAAATTGACATAAAAAGACATAGATAATTTTCAAAGATAAAATTTTTAAAGGATATTTTTGGGCTAAAAAATATGAAACGTTACTTTTAAATGTTAAACGTTAATATTATTAGCTTTTCAAAAACGCTGCTTAAAACGCTAAACGCTACTTGAAATGCTAGTCAAAAGACCAGTTTACCGATGAGTAAAAATTAACTAATTAGTGTACTGACCTAGTCAAAACACAAAATGTTACCCAAAATGCTATTACCGAACACGGCCTTAGTGAATAGTGTATTCTCCCATCTATTGTAAATTGTAACATGTGGAAGTAGATGCTTCCAACCTTGTTTAACAAGATTAGTTATTTAGTAACTTACAAATCATTTGGGTAAGAGATAGCGCAGGTGACCGGGGAAAAAAAGTTCAGATGCTTAATTTTACATCTGACTTCTTCGAAGTCTGAGCTCTACTAAGATTGAACTAGTTTTGAGAATGATTTTGCAGCTAACTTACAAATCTAAAATTGGACTAATACCCAATATCAGTTTAAAATTTTTTTTTAAAAAACATTTGAGTGAAATATAAAGAAATTGCAAACTCTAAATCGAACCTTGCAGATAACAATTTGGTTGTTGCAGTAACCTTCAAGTCTTGTTTCTCAATCCTCACCACTTCCTCTTCCCCTTCTTTGTTTTCCCCCTATTTCTCTCCTTCTGTTTCATGTAGAGATCTCGTACGTAGCCTTTTTTGAATCCATTCTCCATATATGTCACAATTTTGCCAATTCTATAGAGTCAATTCCAATCACATATAACAATAATTTCAATTAAAAAAAAAATCACCAGATTCCTTAAACTGCTTACCCTATAAGTTTGCCATTTATTAAAGGGTAGGTGGTTGTTAGCTATCTTCCAAATATTAGCTAGTACCGGTTGAGGTAAATGTTTAATCAAATTAGTTTTTGATTAATAATTTATACAAAAATGACAGAAAGTGACATATTTTTCTTTTTGTTATTGTTTCTCCCATCCTCATCATTGTTGTTATCATTATACTCAAACAGTTATATAATCTATATACTATTATATAACATCAATGTTATGCTAATGTGGATTTTTCTTGAATTGTCAAAAATTAGAATTTTTGGGCCATAGATTAATTCTCATTCTTAATCACAGCCGTTCAATATCAAAGTAACTAATTCTTATGAAAAGAAAAAAAGAAATAATCATTAATCGTTTAGAAGGAAAATAAACATTAAAGGAACTTTAAAAAAAAAAGAATCAAAATTATGGGAAGGATCATTGCACATACATATTGACATTATTCAATAGCTTTGAAGTTTGAGAGATTTTGCTGTATTTTGTAGTAGATACCATAATTAAATATATCTTTGCCTAGAGATATACTATAAATGGGGAAGTACGTCAAGAGTAGGCCTCCTTGATTAGCAAACTTGGGTGTCACGGCTGGCCTAGGGGTCACAACAATTCAGAACCCCCCCTTGGAGGTGAGAGATTTGATTTTCGTTGATCGTATGGGAGCCAGCACTGATTGTATGGGAGCCGCCTGGCCCAGACTTAGCAAAAGATAATAATACTTATTTTGGGGCATAGCCCCTCTTCCACATGCTTAAAAAAAAAAATAAATTCTACCCTGCCTCCAATATCACTAATTTCTGGGTCCATCCTGTTTCCAATTATTAATAATTAGATTACAAAAATATCCATCATCTTTTTTAATATGAAAAATTGTATAAACATTTAAAAAATATGTTGCTGTATGTACTTATTCTATCACCGTGCCTATTGCTGGGCTCAAAATCAACTATGTATGTTAGTTTTGTCACTATTTCTGTTGCTACTAAATCGTCTAAGTTCTCTCAGATTATTTGTAATGTACATCATACATGTAGGAGCGTGTACTTTCATTTGCCATGTATATATATATTTTTCCAGCACGTATTTGTTATATAGACAATTTTTAATATGTGGTGCTGACATGACTTGTGGGAGTATATACTCTTAAGAGTATTATATAGGCTTTGGTTTTCATCGCTATTTCCATCATTAAATGCGACAGACATTATTTTGTCCAATTCCATTGCTATATATGTATCATATTTCTAGGAATATTAGTATTTAATAATTGTAGTTTTGTTTGTCAAAATGGTGGAATAGTGCTCAATCGCCAGGATTTAAGTTCTAAATTCTTAAAAAAAAAAAAAAACTATTTCACCATTTAAAATAAAAAGGGCTCAACTATATTTATACTATTATAGTAGCAATCTTTACAAAACTCTATAATGGTGTAACGAAAGTGATTTGCGGGATTTGATGTAATCTTAACCATAAAAATTATTTATACATTAAATCTAAGCCATCGATTTTAAAGCTAAGATATTCCTTAATTTTATTTTAAAAATCCCCCATAATTTTGGATATACATGATAGAAGATAGATGATAATTCGATTATCTAGGAAACAAATTAGGCAATTATATTTATTCATTAAATCTAACCTGTAGATTTTAGTTTTAAAAACCACCTTATCTAAGTAAAATACCCATTTAAAATTTTTATTTTTTTAAAAAATCACTCATAATTTCAGTTATATTTGATAAAGGATACATGATAATTCTATTATCTTAAAAAATCTAGGCAATTAAAAAAAGTGATAATCTTTGAAAAAAACCTAAAATGCTAGCTACAACGGGAGTGATTTGTATGATTTTATGTAATCTCAGTCATGAAAATTAGTCATCTATTAAATCTAAGCCATCAATTTTGTATCTAGTCTGTCTATCTATCTATAATAAATTAAAAACAATATTTGAAAAACCCTAAAATACTAACACGAGAGTTATTCACGGGACTTAGTGTAATCTTAGCCATAAATATTATCAATTCATTAAATCTAAACCCTTAATTTTAAAGTTTTTAAAAAAATGGTTCGTAACTATCGTCTATCTCTAAGCAAAATACTGCTTTATTTTTATTTATTTTTAAGAACAAAACTTAGGGGAGTTAACTACCTACTCCCCATTTTTTTGATTATATGTGATATGTGAATGTCGGGATTTTAGATATTTTCGGTTGCTGATTCTGTGGATGCCTTTTTATCTCATCAAAGGGTGTAAACGCGCGCGCACACACATGCACTATCTCTTTCTATCTGCAGGAAATTGATTTCTTCAATTTGTTTTGGAAATCGCGTCTCTAATATTCGTTCTTCCCTAATTTGCTTTGATAGTGACCCTTTAATTATTTACTAGATGAATTTTTCAAAATCTTTTGGCCAATTTGTTTGGAAATTTTTGTGATACATAGGTGCAAGGAAAATAGAAAAACACAAGTAATACTCATGAAGCAATGGAGGTGTTCAAAGACTAGAAGAACATATGAAAATTTTTTTCATTTTCTTTTGCTTTCAGTTCCTCAGATTGAATCTACTAGCGTCGCGTGATGGTATGATTGCTTCTACTTCATTCGTTTATTAATTTTAGTTTTGTGCCTGCTGGATTTTCATTACTATTAACAATTCTTTTCTGATTGTATGTTATCAAGGCTTTGGATTTTTTAACTTCTTTTTTTCATTTTTTAAGGTGTAAGAATGACAAATAAGATAGTCATGATAATGGAAGTTTGGAGGAGGATGGTTGATTTGTGAAGTCAGAGATTTTGAGAGGTGTGATAATAATAAGGTGTATTGATTTAGAAAGGGGTAATCGGCTTCAGAAAATTTAATTTTGGTTCGAGGGTATTTCGACCCTGAAGTCTTTAATATACATTATATTTTTGTATTCATATTGTTTTTTTATGAGTTATCATGGGGAGTATCAGATATTAGATACGTTATGATGTAAAATTTGCAATCCATAAAGGTTAATGTATAATGTATAAACGTAGGAGTCAAAAGGAGGAAATGACTTTGTTTTGAAAGAGATTTGGATAGCTAATTATTCTCGAAGGTGGTGTCGCCTAATGTAAAGGAAGGGATATTTTTCGCTTATAATTTAGCTAAACTATTTTATACATGAGTGATATATGATCCTAACTGTCTCACGCTAGTGCTGATTATTTCATGAATCAAGACCTACTTTTAATGGGTTAGTTTTCCTAGGTGTAATCTACTTTACTGAATTTAGTGAGATTGGAGACTTTTAGTCGTAGGAAAGGATGATTTGATTCACTAATTAAAGTTTCCATTGACTGAAAAAACTAATTTTACTAATTATATGATCAAGTAAATAAGACAATATTTTATTTTAATATTCATAAAATATTTATGAGACAAATGATTTTATAAAATGAATACTCTATAGTTTTTAAATTATAATTTAATTTAAAGATAGTCCGTACATCGCACGGGTCTATACTAGTTCTAGTAAAATTAAAGGAGCCCGTACAACACAGGGGCTTTTCTCGCTTTAACTGTTCTCATATTTTTTTTTTTTGGAAACATTAACTGTTCTGATAATTAAGGCTTAATTACAGGAGATTGGCATTTTTGCTTAGTTTGTAGTCCTTCGTTATTAACCTTGACCATATGTTAAAATGAGTTAACCACTCAATAGCCTACAGAGATTCAACGCGGAACTGATTTTTTTTTTAAATTAGCATTAATAATATGGAGTATAATATTCACAATGGAGTTAAGTAATGTGTTACATATATTTTAAATTAGCCCAAAAAATATATGCCTACTATAAATCTGCAAATGCACAAGTTCTAGTACTCGAAGAATAATAATTATTATTATAATTTTTAGTTTTGAGGCTGACAAAGACTGTTATATCGTATTTATTATAGCTCCAATGAACCAAAAAAAATCTATTATTAAAACATCCTTGCCAGAGTATTCCTCTTTTCTATTGTTCGGTGTTTTTAAGTGTTAATTTTAACGGATTTGATAATTAAGATAGTTTCGAGTGGAGGGAGCGGTTGGGATTGGAACATTCCAAAGCTTATATCATATTCTTAAGAGTATATATTTTCACAAGTCATATTAGTGTCACATATTAAAAAGTTATCTATATGATAAATACATACTGAACATATATATATATATATACATGACAAATAAAAGTACATACTCTTAAATATATCATATATACATTACCAGGACATTAATATGAAGAAATGAAAGGGAGAGAGAAGTAACATAGTATAGCTCGATGAGACGCATGGCATCACCATATTAGCACAACACTACATAATCACGTGTCAAGTAGAAAGGCAAGCAACTGAAGCAAGTAGGCACCCCGCAAAACAAACCCAAACAGCCTTGCAGAAACAATTCAAACTATGATATGGTATGAAATGGAAACAAGTGCATTCTACTTACAAGAGAAGTAGAGAGCAATGTTAATTTTTTGCAATTCCAAATATTGCATTAATTGAATTTTTTTTTTTTTGGACGTGAACATAATAAACGATGATTGTATCACAATGGAGAAAAATCTTGAATATATCTGCAGGCATCTTTTCCAATTTCCACATAGTGTTTTTTTTTTTTTTTTAAAATAAAGCACAACATCGAATGATCTATTTTGAAAATTGTCTTTTTGATTTTTTTCATTTATAATATCATCAATAGATGCAGGGAAACTTTAATTTTCTAAATTAACAATTGTAGAGGAAATTTATAAATTGTTCAAATTTATAGGTGAATTGTTACTTTATATAAAATTGCGCAAGTATAATACAACAACAATAAAAACTTTGAGTGTAGGTTCCGTTTTTACAAAACTTAGGAAGATCCGTAAGTAGGTAGCTTTGTCCATGCAAGTACTCATACAAGAAGAGAGACTGATTTCCAGAGATCAACAAAAGAAAAATCCTTTTAGTGAGATTAAAACTTTTGAAACACATTAAAAATAGAGACATTACATAAAAAATTAGAGCATCATCAATTAATAGAGATAAACAATATGAAAAACTAGGTGCGCAAACCAAAATAATATAATAACAACAACAATAATACTACTAATAATAACATAAATAACAACTTTTTCATGAATCTAGGAGTGAGGATGATTAGTGTAAAATTACCCCAATTAGGTGAATCCTACAGATACATTGTTTCAAAAATGATCTTACCACATATTATTTTAAAAATCTATTTTTATAATTACAAAAATTTTTTATGGGTGCCAGATAACTTAACTAGTAATTAAAGTCTTTGAGAGTTATCATTAAGAGCATGTGTTCGATTCCCACCTATATTAACCTTTGCACCTCACTACACCAAAATAATCACAAGAATTTTTTACATGAGAAGGAACATATATTTTCTTACAATGGTGTTGGACTCTAAAATTTACACCATTAACTAATATAAGCATTTAAAATAACAAGAAAAAGTGAAAATGTAACGCTGTGTGCAAAATTGAGCTTCCCTATATCTACGTACTAGAACTATCACACGGGCTAAGCAGGTTGATTTTCTAGGGGTTGGTTCATTAAGTTTAGGATAAATTTGACCATACTTCATGCCTCCAAAGTTAACCGTTGAACTCTTTCTGGTTTTTGGGTATAAATGGCCAATCTATCTATTATCTATTATATAATATAAAAGAAATATTGGGCATGCTATTCTCCCTGTGAGTTTCGGATAATAAGTTGATTATCACCATAGATTTGATCAACTGATACATCGCTACCGTAGATTTCTCCTGATTTTTTTTAAAAAAAACCAATTAGTAGTTACTGTTCTATGCCTGTCTCATTTCCCACTTTCGCACGTCAATCTCCCACTCGCCCCAACGTGAGTAACCCAACCGCCCACCCCCCCAAATAAAAAAATTAATTTTAATCATGAAGATAACTACCAATTATGGATCTCTCTATCCATTTCACGATCACACTACAACATTTCCCCCCTCTACATTGGTCTGATGCTTTTACCCATGAGAATGGAGAAATTTAAACACAATTTTTTGGTAATAAAAGAAAAGCTGTAGAATTCGAAAGAGATTTTGGGAGGTTTTTTCACTGGACTTTGACACTGCAGGATCCTAGGAGGTACAGACCCAGTTATCTACTCCCTTTATTTCCTTGCTCCGGTTCCCGCAGCAGGTATCTACATATTTATTAGTCCCTTTGCAACTTCTTTATTTGTTTTTTTAAATGTATCATTTCTTAGAATTAATTTTGTATAATTCAATCATGATTTTGAGGTATCAAATTAATATATTCAATTCAGCATTTTCGATGGCATGCTGGCACTTTTCTAAGCAAAGTATGACATAATTACTCCATTTTTTCAATTTCTACGTTTCACATTATTAATCCACCTATTTGTTATAATAAACTGCATTTTTATTATTTTTTTTGTTCCAAGCTGTTAATTTTCTCAATTTTATAATCTTTTAAATTTGTTTTCCCAATGATCGGCTGGTTATGTTGTTTTTATACTTTTTACTTAGCTATTTGTTTCGAACTTTTTAGTTGTTGATTATGTTTTCTTAATTTTGTACTCCCGTTAAAAGACTAAAGGTTTGATCGCTGATATGTAATTATTTATTTATTTTTTAAGCACAATTTGGGTTTGATTTGGGTTTTATACTTTTTTTTATCATTTATTTTATTGAATTGCTATGCTATCGATTATCCTACCCATACTTCCTCTTGTATAAAACTATAGAAGCTTGAGATCTCAACTATTGTGTGGATTTTGGATTGTGAGTCTCAACAAATTCTCTTTGCCTCAACTATCCATTTATTCCAATGTGTTAAAGTGTTGCATTCTTTAAATTTTATGATTTCCTATTTTTTGGAATAATTATTTATGTAATTCCAATAATTTTTTTCATCTCGCTCTTCTTTCCTTCATGCTTTCCATTTAAATTGACTTTTAATTTCTAAATACTTATCTTGATTTCCATTTTGGGATTGTACGTATGGTGCCTCAAGTAATTATTGAATGCCTAGCATTAGTTTGTGGTAATAAAATGGGCCATGATTTTCTCTTATTGCTAATTTTTTAGTGCCTTTATTTCTTTTTTTGAGAGAAGGCATATGTGATTCCTACATGACGTTGTCTTTCAATATTCACTGTTTGCTTGGGAAGTCCAGGTCTCGCAGGCTTAGATTATAACATTCATGTACTTCGTTCACTTGGCGGCAACGTGAATAGGTATCTGCTCAAAGTTTACAAATTCTTTGTTTATTCTTACCTCATTGACTTCATAAGGTTTTCCTTTTAGAGGAAGAGGGAGTGTCAAGCGATTAGGTTGGTTACTTTGTGACGTTATGTGTTAAGGCACTTCCCCCCATCATTCCTATAGTACTGTTCTTTTGTTTGAGTTCCTAATATGCACATGTCTTATGAGTAATGACTATTTACTTTGTTCCTTATTTGTTTTGTATTTTGGTTCTGTTTTTTTCTATGGGAAGGGGTTCTGGACATTGAATGTGTTAAGTTTGTTTTCTTTGTCTAATGGACGAATGACTATGAGTGTTTAGATATTCTCTTGCTTTTTTTTTTTTTTGGGGGTATCATATGTAGTAGTATGGCATCTTGGGGTAGTCTTCGGTTGTCTTTTTTGTGTGCATAGGGTAGTTACTAATCCTCAACTGAGATGTCCATCATTATGCCCTTACAAAATAGCCAACATTGCCTAATTAGATGGATGTTAGTTTTAATCATACAGGAACAAGTTTATGCATTTTCTTGGATATTAAAAAAAAATTTGCTAGGGAACTCCATCAAGTATAGGATAGTGAATTTGTGGTAGTGATAGTGGAAATCAGTGAGATGTGCTACTTTTCTTCTACTCTTATCACTTTTGTGGTCTCCTCCTACCCCCCTCCCCCAATTCTCTTCTCTTTTTTATATTTGTTAGTAGTTCACTAAAGCAACATCCCCCCTGCTAGTGTCAGGTTGGAAAACTTGGTATCGTGGGTTGAGCTTAACTTAATTTGTGTTCTCTTAATTGAATGAATATTTATGTTTTCTTGAAGCTTGTTTTTATGTACTTAGGTCCGTGTTGTAAAAAGTGGAATCTAGAGTTACAATGTGATCTATCTATAATTGTTAAGTCCCAATTCAAGAGAGGGTGAAGGTATATTTTGAGGATATTTTGTCTAGGAAGGTAAAGATTATATAGAATATATGATGCTAAACATTAAATGTTGGGGTTGGTCTTGCTTATATCATAGATTTTAGACCATAGGCTTTAGGCTCTATCTATAATGAATTGTTAAGTCAAAAATCATACATTATTTCAATAATTATTTTGATTATATTATATATATTATTTCGACTAATTTACTTTATTTTATATATTTTTCATGTTAAGCGTTAATAAACTAAAGAGGAAAAAAGAAGACGTCGAAGTTCGTATTTTACACGCTAAGCTATAAAGTCGGTCCAAAAATAATGATTTATGAAAAAATATTATTCCCATAATAATTTATTTGGACTAGGGTTACAAAATTATTATTCCTAATTGAAAAGAAACTAGAAGGCTTGGAAGACAATGAGTCTAAAGAAGAAAACCTAGTAGCTAATATTATAAAAACCACGTTTCCCTCTTCCCTCACAGACACCACGCCTCACCTCTTCATCTCAAGCAGCATGCATCTTCTCTGATCATCTCCCTGATACGCCACCTTCTCACCAAGCATACCAACTCCTTCATTCCATCATCATCATCAATCACCAAATCTCCAAGGCCAAAGCATCTTCATCACCATCATATATCACCATCCACCTTCACGCAAAGTAGCATTTCTTTTTATTTTTTACTTTATTTTATTTCTTTTGTGTTTAGTTTATTGTTAAACATGAAAACTTTGATTAATTGTTGGGATTTTATTTATAATATGCGTGAGTAATTCCCTTTGCATTTAGTATAATCTATTTGAAACCATGCTAAATTAATTATTTTGAAACAAATTTTATGCTTTATTGTCTAGTTGATGTTTATTCATGATTCTATAACGATTAGTATTTATCGTTTATGATATTCACATTAGATTAATTAGAATCCATGCTAATTAGTTTAATATGAATTTATATGATAGTTTAAAAGGCTTTAATACGTAAAAGTTATAGTCTTTTAGGCATTAGTATCGCCCTAATTGATCATGGATGGGTCAAACCCATCTCTTTTAATTAGATAATCGTTATAAATCTTTGTTAAATCAATTTGCTAGTAAATTGGTTACAAGACATTAGATGATATTTTTCTAATACGTAATGCTCTAATCTGATTAAATTCTTACGCTGGTATTAGGGTTATCAAAACTAGTAAGGTTTATATTAGGGTTGGATCTAAATAAACTATAATATAAGGAAAAATGGGGAAGATCCGCTGGTGGGTGTCATCTACAGTCTAACTCATTGATAAAATCAATTTGTGTGTTGATGATAGATATTAACTTGTATGGTGGATATAGATTATGCTAAGTATTTTTCATAAATTTGGTATGTTTGATAATTATTTGTTGCCTTTTAATTAATTTGTTTAGTTTGTCAATTTTAATTCTTAAATTTATAAGCTTTAATATAAAGTTCATTTACCCCCTCGGAAGAGTAGTCTTTTAGGAGTGTCTTGGTAATATTAGATTAGTTAGATTTTAATTTTTAGTGTGGTTATAATTTTCAAATTTAATTTCTATTCTATTTTGCCATTTATTTATCAGTCTGTTAGAAATTAGGTTTAAAATAGTTCCTTTTATGTTTTTTTATATTTTAGTCCATTTTAGGGTTTATGTAGTGTCGTATTATGCCTATATTTAATTTCAGAAGTTTTGAAAATTATTTGATAATTTTTCAGAATTATTTCATGAATTGGATATGTGCAGGTTTTTATTTTAATAAATCTGAAAATTATGTTTTTAATTTTTGTTTTATGTTCATAGGGTTTTATTAAGTCCAGAAAATTATATCCTAAAATTTGGGAAATTTTGTTATTTAATTTCGTATTTACATTAGTGCAGTTTATTTTTTCTCTAATTTCAGATTTTATTTTTTGTTTTCATTTCTGGAGTTAATTTACTGTTTTAATTTTTCTGAATTATTTTACATATAATTTTGGAGTTATTAAGTTGTGAACTTGCAGAATATTAATTTGGATCACTTTCTATAATTTTTAATATTAATTTTCTACTTGTTATTTTCTGTTTTAATTTTCAGTCTAATATTGTGTTATTATTTCTATTTTTTATTTTTCAGATTATTTAGGATAATTATTTACTATTTTATTCCTAGAATTAAATTTAAAACATTTAGCAGCAATATTAAGTATTTTTTCAAATTTTTACTTATTAAATTTGATTTATTTTAGAGAAGTTATAAAAAATTAGAGTAGTAAAATCATTTAGAATTAAACTCGCTTATTATCATAATCTTTCCTCGTGGGTTCGATCCTTACTTTTCTATGCTATAAATATTATTTATAAATTAAAGTAGTAGTTTAATTTGTAGCTCTACGACAAGCTCTACAAATTTTAGCACCGTTGTTAGAGAAAGAAAATAAAATCGTTAGTTTACTTCTATTTAATTTTACTACTTTTATTGTTTTGTTTTAACTCTAGTATTTTATTTTTGTAGTCTCCTTTAATTTATGCAATTGAGAAGTGGTAACGAGATTGGAGAGGACAAGGAGCAAACTTTGGAAGTTAAAAACAAAGAAGGTGATCCTAAACTAGTAAGTCTTAAAACTAAAGAGGTAAGAATGCATACTCTTCGGGAACTTGCTACCCCTAATCTAGAAGCCCAACTTTTGTCCATTATTTATGCTGCATTAGATAAACCTCTAAAACTGAACTCTGGGTTCTTCAATCTGCTACCCAAATTTCATGGATTAGCTGGTAAGGACCCATACCGTCATATTAGTGAATTCCTTATCACATGCTCTACTATGATGTCTGAGGGGATTCCTGATGACCAAATTAGGTTGAGAGCCTTTCCTTTTTCTTTGCTTGATAATGCTAAAGATTGGTTATATTACATGCCTACTGGATCATTCTCTACATGGACTGCCTTGCATAAATCATTTTTAGAGAAATTTTTTCCAGCATCCTGAATTGGATCAATTTGGAAGAAAATATGTGGTATCAAACAAATAAATGGGAAAACTTTTTGTGAGTACTGGGAAAGATTTAATAAACTGTGTGCTAGTTGTCCCGAAAATACTTTTATGAAGGGTTGCTTCCTATGGATCGTAATATGGTTGATGCTGCTAGTGGGGGGCTCTAGTTAATAAGACTCCGGCAGAGGCGAGAGATTTTCAATTTAATGGCCCAAAATACTCAGCAATTTGGTGCTAGGGAGTCACAAATTAAAAGGATTAATGAGATTTGCCTCGTTATGCTAAGTTGCTGGGGTAGTACAAAAAGCAATCATATGTGAAACTTGTTACCTAGAAGGGCATCCGACTAATACATATCCTGCACTTCAAGAGGAAAATATTAATGCTGTCTATTCTAACCAAGATTAAAGGAGGTATGATCCATATTCTAACACGTATAATGAAGGATGGAGAGACCACCCTAACCTTAGGCATGGCCCTAAAACCAACCCACCTGGTTTTGATCAAACATCTCGTCAGCCTTGTAATCAAGATAGGACCAACTTCCTACTAGAACACGTCCTTAAGAAGATGGATGATAGGTTCTAAAATGTGGAGACAACTCTTAAGCAAGTTTAAGAGAGACAGACTGCAACTGATACTATAGTTAGCAACTTGCAGGCTCAAATGCAAAATAGGTTACCTTCTCAACCTTACCCTAACCCCAAGGAGAATGTTAGTGCCATGACACTTAGGAGTGGGGAAGAGCTAAAAGAACCTAGGAAGAGTAGAGAAGTAGAGCTTGAGTTAGAGGTCAAAGAAGCTGAACCAGAGTTAGATAAAGATTCTAATCTAACTACTAAAAAAATAGGTGAGAAGAAAAGAGAAACTTTTAAGTCAATACCACCCTTTCCTAGCAGGTTTCAGAGTCCTACTTCTAAGATGAATGAGGCTAACCAAGAGATCTTAGAGACATTTAGGAAGGTAGAGATCAACATACCCCTCCTTGATGCCATTAAACAGGTGCCTCGTTATGCTAAGTTCTTGAAAGAATTGTGTACTACTAAAAGAAAGTTAGTAGATAATGAAAAGGTAAGTGTGCGGGAAAATGTATCTGCAGTTTTCTAAAGGAAACTTTCCCCTAAGACCCAGGTGTATTTTCTGTTCCTTGTAAAATAGGAAACCTTTATTTTGATAAAGCTATGCTTGACTTGGGTGCTTCCATTAATGTGATGCATAGATCTGTTTATGACAAGTTGAACTTAGGAGAGTTAAAGAAAATTGGTATAGTGATTCAGTTAGCTGATAGGAGCAGTACTTACCCAGATAGAGTTTTAAAGGATGTCTTAGTACAAGTGAATGAGCTTGTGTTTCCTGCTGATTTTTATGTGGTGAACATGAGTGGTGCATGTCATGATATTCCTATCTTGCTTGGTAGGCCATTTTTGAAAATAGTTAGGACTAAATTGATGTGCATAAAGGAGCATTAACCATGGAATTTGATGGTGAAGTGATTAAATTTAATATTTTTGATGTCGTGAGATTTCCTGCTGATGTGAATTACGTGTATGCACTTGATGTTATTGATGAGTTATCCCAAGATATTTATGACTTGTCTCATGAAGATGAATTGTTTACTGTGCTTATTAAGAGTCTTAATCATGCTGAGTTTCAAAGAGTGCCCTACCAGGTCACTGATAATCTAGTTGATGTGATAGAGTCTTTATTCCAATTGCAAGTGCATGATAAACCTAACAAGTTTGAATTGCCCAAAAATCATGCTAAATTACTTCCCTCTAGCATTTCACCCCCTAAACTGGAATTGAAACCTTTACCTGATAATTTGAAGTATGCTTATTTGGGGGATAATGAGACTTTGCTTGTCATCATCTCTAGTGCACTTACCCTTGACCAAGAAGAAAAACTTGTTAAGGTGCTTAGAGAACATAGCGAAGCAATACGGTGGACTTTAGCAGACCTCAAGGGATTTAGCCCTACTTTATGCTCACATAAGATCACATTAGAGAAAGATGCTAAGTCTAAGAGGGATCCTCAGAAGAGACTTAATCTACCTATGATGGAGGTAGTCCAAAAAGAAATTCTCAAGTGGTTAGATGCTGGAGTGATATACCCATAGCTGATCTCGAGTCCCGTACATGTAGTTCCTAAAAAGGGAGGGACAACTGTAGTGCAGAACAAGGAAGGTGAACTAGCATCTACTAGAGTTCAAAGCGGTTGGAGAGTATGTATTGACTATAGAAAACTAAACAAAGCCACTAAGAAAGATCATTTCTCCTTACCTTTTATGGATCAGATGTTAGAAAGATTAGCTGGTAGGTCACACTACTGTTTTCGAGACGGGTATTCAGGCTACATTCAAGTCCCAATAGCTCCTGAGGATCAGGAAAAGACCATCTTTACCTGCCCTTTTGGCACTTATGCTTTTAGACGTATGCCTTTTGGTCTATGTAATGCACCTGCGACTTTTTAGAAATGCATGACGAGTATTTTTTCTGATTTTATCACCAAGATTATGGAAGTTTTCATGGATAATTTTACTGTGCATGGTGATTCATTTGATGAGTACTTGCATCATCTCACATTAGTGCATAGGCGTTGCATTGATATTAATTTAGTGATTAATTTTGAAAATGTCATTTCATGGTGGAGCATGGGTAGTACTTAGGCATGTAGTGTCATCCAGGGGATTAGAGGTAGATAAAGCAAAAGTTGATATCATTTAGTCTTTACCTCATCCCAGGTGTGTCAAGGATGTGTGATCATTCTTAGTACATGTAGGGTTCTATAGGAGGTTTATCAAAGATTTTTCTAAGATTACTTCTCCTTTATATGCCTTACTTGCAAAAGATGCTTCATTTGATTTTAATGATGATTGTATGAGGGCTTTTGATCAATTGAAGTTAAAATTGACTACTTTACCTACTGTGCAACCCCCAAATTGGGCCTTACCTTTTGAGTTAATATGTGATGCTAGTGACAAGGCAGTTGGGGGCAGTTTTAGGTCAAAGAGTTGGAAAAGTACCTCATGTGATTTACTATGCTTCTAGAACTCTTGACTCTGCACAGTGTAACTACACCACTACAGAATAGGAGATGTATACTGTTGTTTTTGCTCTTGAAAAGTTCCGTCCTTACTTATTAGGTGTGAAAATTACTGTTTACTCTGATCATTCTGCTCTTAAACATCTGCTAGATAAGAACGATTCAAAGCCCAGATTGATTAGATAGCTGTTACTATTGCAAGAATTTCAATTGAAAATTAAAAATAAACCTGGAGTTGAGAACTCAGTTGTTAACCATCTTAGTAAACTAGAAATGAGGGAAAGGGGTGGTCCTTTTAGTGATTGCTTTTCTGATGAGATTTTGTACGCTATCAGTAGTAGATTACCTTGGTATGCAGATATTATGAACTACATCATCACCACAACTTTTCCATTGAATTCTCTAGAGCTAAAAAAGAAAAGATAAGAGCTCAATCTAAATACTATATTTGGGATGAGCCATACCTATGAAAATTTTGTAGTAATTAGATAATAAGGCATTGTGTTGATGATAGTGAAATTCATTCCATTCTAACCTTCTGTCATTCTTCAGAAAGTGGGGGACATTTTGGACCCACAAGAACAGCACATAAAGTTCTTGAACGTGGATTTTATTGGCCTACTATCTCTCGTGATGCTTATGATTTTTATAAAAGATGTGAAGCATGCTAAAAGACTGAAAATTTATTAAGAAGGAATCAAATGCCTTTATATAATATTTATGTTTGTGAAATTTTTGATGTGTGGGATATTGATTTCATGGGACCCTTCCTCCATTCTTGTACTTGTTGATTATGTGTTCAAATGGATAGAAGTTGTACCTACTAGAGCTGATGATGCTAAAACTGTGGTGAAACATATTAAACCTCTCATTCTGCATAGATATGGAGTACCAAGAGCAATCATTAGTGATAGGAGGACTCATTTTTGTAATAGAACTTTAGGTGCCTTGTTAGCCAAATATTATGTGACTCATAAGATATCTACTAGTTATCACCCCCAACAAATGGCCAAGCTGAAATATCTAATAAAGAAATCAAGGGCATACTTGAAAAGGTAGTTAGGCTAGACCGGAAAGATTGGAGTCTAAGGCTAGATGAGGCTCTCTGGGCTTATAGGACGACATACAAGACCCCTATTGGTATGTCACCTCATAGGTTAGTCTTTGGAAAGCCATGTCATCTTCCTGTTGAGATAAAACATAAGTCATATTGGGCTGTAAAGTAATGTAATCTTGACTATGTGTTAGCAGGAAAATAATGTAAATTACAGTTGCAGAAATTAGAAGAGATTCGCTTGGAAGCCTATGACAATTCAGTCATTTACAAAGGTAAAGCCAAAGTATTTCGTAATGTTAAACTTGTCAGACAAGAATTTCAAGTAGGTGAGAAAGTGTTGTTATTCAATTCAAAACTAAAACTCTTTCCTGGTAAGTTAAATTCAAGATGGCTTGGACCGTTTGAGGTAGTAAAAACTTATCCACATGGTGCTGTTGAGGTGAAAAGTTTATCCACTAACAAAATTTTCAAAGTGAATGGACATCGGTTAAAACATTTCAGGGATGGAGACTCTATGAATTTTGTTGAAAAAATCACTCTAGAGGATCCATGAGCTTCATGACGTCGAGCTAACGACTATAAACAAAGGCACTGGTTGGGAGGCAACCCAACGTTTTTTTTAGGGAAGTACCCATTTAATTTTACTTTTATTTTCATTATTTCTATCTTTTTGCTTGCATTAGGGACTATGCATGAATTAAGTGTGGGGGGTGCATTCTGTATTTAGTTCCTGCAGTATTTATTTTTTGAAAAAAAAAGAAAAAGAAATTTTTTTTTAATAAATAATGCATGATATGAGTTTATGCTAGGCTTGCTTGCTTAAAAATTTTTGTTTTCTTAGCTATTTATAGTTTATTCTTTTATGAGTGAAGACTTCTAAGCAATGCTAGCTGTCATTCAGAGAAGTTTGAGTTGATCCTCATATATCTCTTTAATGAGTAACTGTCATGATTGTTCATCTTATTTGATCATGCATTATATCCGTTTCAGAGGCAATATATATCTCTTTAATGAGTAACTGTTATGATTGTTTATCTCATTTGGTCATGCATTATATCCGCTTCAGAGGCAATAAAATGACCTAGCCCATTTCCTAGACTATTGAATTAGTAGAATAACTCATTAAAATTGTGACTTTTCTTATCTTATAAAAAAGGTGAAAAAAACAAGGATTAGATTACAAACAAGGGTAGGAATAGGTGAATCGGCACCTTTTCTCCTTAAGTTTAGGTCTCAAGTTGAGCCTTATGTATGAAGTAACCCATGATTGGGAGAGTCATGCCCTTTTTGGCCGATCAATGACTCGTACCAAACTAACAGTAAAAAAAAAAATGATGAGAATAAATTGTTTGCTCCAGCACCTCTGTTCGGGTGAGTGTGAGACAGGGAGTGTTTAATTTCTAAGACCCTATGTGGGCCTCGAATATGTGCGCAAGTGGAGTTTGAAAGGAAGAAAAAAACAGAAGAAGAAAAAAATTACAAGGCAAGTTTAGTATCAATTTCAATGAGTTATTCCTTCTAATTCAATGGCCTCTATAGCCATACCGTACTTCAACTTTTCAATAGTAAACCATTTAGACCTCTTGATCGGTGTATGCATGCTTAAAAGAGATTGATGATTATTGATCTTGTTACTTCATTAAATAGATGTTGTGAGGTTGATGAAGAAACTCTTTGATGGTCGTTAGATGTTTAGTAGTTATTAACTTGTTGGAAGGAAAGCTGATTAATTTTGAATAAAACTATTTTTAAAGCAAGCCAATGCCTAGTGTAAAATATCATATTTATGCATGACTTTATAAGAAAGAAAGAGGGTTAGCTTTTAGGTCGCATCCTAGATTTCTTTGCACGAGGATGTTCAAAGTCTAAGTGTGGGAGAATTTGTTAAGTCAAAAATCATGCATTATTTTAATAATTATTTTGATCATATTATATATATTATTTCATCTAATTTACTTTATTTTATATATTTTTCAGGTTAAACGTTGATAAACTAAAGAGGAGAAGAGAAGACATTGAAATTCAGATTTTACACGCTAAGCTATGAAGTCGGTCCAAAAATAATGATTTACGAAAAAATATTATTTTCATAATAATTTATTTGGGTTAGGGTTATAAAATTATTACTCCTAATTGAAGAGAAACTAGAAGGCTTGGAAGACAATGAGTCTAAAGAAGAAAACCCTAGTAGCTAATATTATAAAAACCACATCTCCCTCTTCCCTCATAGACACCACGCCTCACCTCTTCATCTCACGCAGCATGCATCTTCTCTGATCATCTCCCTGATACACCACCTTCTCACCAAGCATACCAATTCCTTCATTCCATCATCATCATCCATCACCAAATCTCCAAGGCCAAAGCATCTTCATCACCATCATATATCACCATCCACCTTCACGCAAAGTAGTATTTCTTTTTATTTTTTACTTTATTTTATTTCTTTTGTGTTTAGTTTATTGTTAAACATGAAAACTTTGATTAATTGTTGGGATTTTATTTATAATATGTGTGAGTAATTCCTTTGCATTTAGTATAATCTATTTGAAACCATGCTAAATTAATTATTTTGAAACAAACTTTATACTTTATTGTCTAGTTGATGTTTATTCATGATTATATAACGATTAGTATTTATCATTTATGATATTCACGTTAGATTAATTGAAATGCATACTAATTAGTTAAATATGAATTCATATGATAGTTTAAAAGGCTTTAATACGTAAAAGTTATAGTCTTTTAGGTATTAGTATCGCCCTAATTGATCATGGATGGCTCAAACCCATATCTTTTAATTAGATAATCGTTATAAATCTTTGTTAAATCAATTTACTGGTAAATTGGTTACGAGGTGTTAGATGATATTTTTCTAATACGTAATGCTCTAGTTTGATTAAATTCTTGCGCTGGTGTTAGAGTTATCAAAACTAGTAGGGCTTATATTAGGGTTGGACCTAAATAAACTATAATATAAGGAAAAATGGGGAAGATCCGCTGGTGAGTGTCTTCTACAGTCTAACTCATGAATAAAATCAATTTGTATGTTGATGATAAATATTAACTTGCATGGTGGATATAGATTATGCTAAGTATTTTTCATAAATTTGGTATCTTTGATAATTATTTGTTGCCTTTTAATTAATTTATTTAGTTTGTTAATTTTAATTCTTAATTTTATAAGCTTTAATATAAAGTTCATTTACCCCTTTAGAAGAGTAGTCTTTTAGGAGTGTCTTGGTAATATTAGATCAGTTAGATTTTGATTTTACTGTGGTTATAATTTTCAGATTTAATTTCTATTCTGTTTTGTCATTTATTTACTAGTTTGTTAGAAATTAGGTTAAAAATAATTATTTATATTTTAGTCCATTTTAGGGTTTATATAGTGCCCTATTATGCCTATATTTAATTTCGAAATTTTTGAAAATTATTTGATAATTTTTCAGAATTATTTCGTGAATTAGATATGTGTAGGTTTTTACTTTAATAAATCTGAAAATTGTGTTTTTAATTTTTATTTTATGTTTTTAAGGTTTTATTAAGTTTAGGAAATTATATCCTAAAATCTGGGAAGTTTTATTATTTAATTTCATATTCATATTAGTGCAGTTTAGTTTTTCTCTAATTTCAGATTTTATTTTTTGTTTTCATTTCTAGAGTTAATTTACTGTTTTATTTTTTTTGAATTATTTTACATGTAATTTTGGAGTTATTAAGTTATAAACTTGTAGCATATTAATTTGGATTACTTTTCTGCTTGTTATTTTCTGTTTTAATTTTCAGTCTAATATTGTGTTATTATTTCTATTTTTTATTTTTTAGATTATTTAGGATAACTATTTACTGTTTTATTTCTAGAATTAATTTAAAATATTTAGGAGCAATATTAAGTATTTTTCCAAATTTTTACTCATTAAATTTGATTTATTTTAGAGAAGCTATAATAAATTAGAATAGTAAAATCATTTCGAATTAAACTCGCTTATTATGATAATCTTTTCTCGTGGGATCGATCCCTACTTTCCTATGCTATAAATAGTATTTATAAATTAATGTAGTGGTTTAATTTGTAGCTCTATGACAAGCTCTATATGAATTTCCGTAAAGAAAACTAGCTAAACACTAATTTGCTTTACTAAAGTTAATGACAATCTCTTCAAACTAGGCTTTTTTTCTTTTTTTTTTCTGAACGCCAAAATTCATATATATGGTACAAAATATGTATCTTTTTTTTATTATTATTCTTTTCATTCATCACTTGGACAAATAGGATTAACAAAAATTTTCCTAAATACTTGCAATTAGGGGTCAAATAAAAAATTGGTTTGATGAGTGCAACTTTGGAGCTTGATGTGTTTTAGGCTCAAACAGGTAGAGGTGGTTATCGCCAATATGGCAATGTTATTGGTTTATTCTACCGAATATATATATATTATAGATAGATATATATTAATATAATAATATGTAGGTGTATATATATATATATATATATATATATATATATGTATGTGTTATATATGTATAAAAATTAAAAATATATATTATATCTATTATAATATATATAATTAATATATATATATTATATAGTATATATATATATGTAGATATATATACACAAACACCACCACACGACATAAATACATAAATACATACTACTAAATACATATATATATATTTATATATATATATATTATTATAATAATATTATATATCTATATATATAGATATACATACCACATAATGCATATGTATATATATATATATATATTATATCTAATATATATATATAATGTACACACCATATATATATATATATAGATATATATATGTTATCTAATATATATATATATCTTATATAGATATTCTATGTGTGGTGGTGTGTGGTGTGTGTGTATAATCTATTATATATCTCTCTATCTCTTATCTATATGTATATATATCTCCTTATATGTACTGTATATATGTTGGTGTGTACATATTCTAGCTCTATATAGATGTCTCTATCTATATATACATATATATCTCTCTCCTCTATATGATCGCTATCTTACTATCTATCATATCTGTCTTCATATATATATATATATATATGTATTATGTCTAGTGGTGGTATGTATGGGTGTATGTATGTGTGTTATATTACATTATTTTGCTATGTATGTATGCATGCATATGTATATGTGTGTATGTATGTGCGTGTGTGTGTACGTATATAGTATATATATATATATTATATATATATCTATATATATATATAATATATATATATATATAATATATATATATATATATATATATATATATATCTAGCTATAGTATATCAGTCTATATATGTATGTGTGTGTGTATTTATGTGTGTGTGTGTGTGTGTGTGCATGTGTTTGTGTGTGTACAGATATAAGTATGTATGTATATATGTAGCTATGTAGGTATGTATATGCACACACAGTGATATGTAAATTTTCAAGACAATTTAGAAGTAATAGATAATTTTTCTATGAAGGTTATAAAGAGTAGACATTAATAATAATGAATGTTATTTTTAAAATATCCATTTTATTATTTAAAAATTCAAATCTGATGCAATACCTGGGTACATACTAAAAAAACATGTATGCTTGAAACTTCTTTTATGAAAAAATGCCTTAATGGAAAAAAAAAAGTAGTGATAATGCTTAAGCTACTTACCCCAATTCTTTTGAGTTATACTAAAATTCTCATTGTTTCTTTATATCAACTTCTTGACGTCGACTTAACAATTATTCAAGGACACTTTTAAAATACCATTTATTTATTCAGAAATTTAATTTCGGGGCAACGCACGGGTCTTAGCTTGTTAAATATAAAGACATGCAAGGAAGAAGAGACACATGAGAAGGAAAAAATCACAATCTATATGAGTGAGTGCAGCACTCCCACAAATTGAACTTGAGAGAACATAAACATCTGCACTTATTCTACTCATCATTTTATCCCTAAGATTATTTATGATAAAAGTTTTAAAAAAATTGATTTTGTTCACGAATCATGGAATTATCCGATATCATATTCATCTACATCTGTCTACCTAACTTTTTGTAACAGATAAGAGAATATATGTATTTGGTTTTTTTCAAAAAATAACATTTTTTTAACTTATTTGGAGATAAGGTGGATGGATGTATGAGAATTTACTTTTTACTAAAGGCAAAATAATGTGGGCTAGATAAATAAATGATGAGATTCAGATTCCTTTTTTGTTTTTTTTTGGTGATGATAACGGTCAACACATCTAATCTAATACTATATATAAAAGAAATGTTAAGTTGACTAGCCGAGGAATGATTTTAGAAGGTTTACTTATTTGCAACCCTTGATTAGATAGCCCGACAAATCTCTGTGATCAATCAAAAATTTAATTGTTTTTTAAAAAATGAAAAGTATTGACTATTCTTCTAAGAAACTACTCCTTGCCATGTCTCTCTCTCCCCTAAGAAAGTATTGACTGAGGTACTGGGTGTATTAGGTCTCAGGTTTAATTCCTGCCTCCTCCATTGTCTTACCCTTTATGACTACTACGGACGAAAAAAAATTCATTAGTAACTTCCTTGACTCTCTCTCTCTCTCTTTCGCGTTAGCTCCTTAACACCCACTTCTCATAAAATTCCCCATCATTTTTTCCCTCTATCTGAACATAAATTTGGGGCCCATTTAAAAAAGGTAAATGGTAGGATCTATATCATCAGTCAGTCAAGTGTAAAGTCACATAACAGAAGTTTTATACATTTACTTTTAAATTGGGTACTACCTTTATTTTTAAGCTTATTATTTTTGGTAATTCAAAAATTGATTAGCATATTTTTAATATTATTTTAATAAAAGATACAAATTTATAGAATAAGAATTTGTGTCATACATAAAATCCAAATAAACAATATTTTCAATTTTTCTATAAATTAAATATTGTCAATAGTCTATCTGTATGCTTTCATTTACACCAAAAAAGAATAACCTATGAAAATTCCATTTAATAGTGCTTAGCAAAATTCCATGAATTATAGATATAACCTAAATAAACAATCAAAACTCACGTCCGAATTCACACCCAAACAAAACAAAACAAAAAAAAAAGATTGTAGATTGAGTATTATTACAATTCGTACCACTTAATTATGATATAGCTCAAGACAATGCATTGCATAGACAACACCCTCCCCCTCGCCGCCTCACACACATATATATATATTACACACACACATGTATATATGTATATATATGTATATATATGCATGGATGTATGTATATATATATACATATATATGTACACACACACACACACACACACACACACACACA
>JAKOGI010002044.1:145000-148694 GCA_029747015.1 Carnegiea gigantea | reverse complement strand
TATATGCACACACATATATATACACACACCCATGCATGCATGCATGTATGTATGTACATATTCATATATGCATGCATGCACACATGTATGTATGTGCATATGATTATGTATGTACGTAATTATGACTTGCCAGTACTATGTGTACAGTTCGTCAAGGGAGAATGGATCAAAGTCGGTTGTGGATGTACAATAGACTAGAGGGGAAGTATCTGAGCAAGACATTCGTTCAGAAAGTGGATGAGTTCATCAGTTTCGCTTGTGCGCAAGAAGAGTTTCATAGGTGCCAAAAACTCAAGTGCCCCTGCGTGAAGTGCCGTAATGTACCGTACCTTGATGTGGACACAATCAAGTTACATTTGTACCAGCGAGGGTTTCGTCCACACTACTATAGGTGGGTGCATCACGGTGAGACATTCCTGGAAGATGATACAGCTGCAACTTCCTCATCCAATTCACAAGTGACACCCAACCCTATGAGAGACATGGTGATGGATGCGTACGCACCTGCGGCATCTGCATTAGTGCAATATGTGCCGCACACTGGGGAGCAGGAACCATTTGACGATGTGAAGAAGTTCCTTGAACTAATCCAGGCAGCGGAGAGACCATTGCTCGAGGGATGTGGAATGTTACTGCTTAAAGCTGTTGCGCGGCTTGCAAATCTGAAATGTGAATATGATCTACCCCATCGCGCGGTCGATGGTATTATATCCTTCATAAAGGATATATGCCCCAACAACAACGACATGGTCGGTAATTACTACGAAGTGAAGAAGTTGCTTGCGGGTCTTCAACTTCCACATCATAAAATTGATGTCTGCCCCAATGGTTGCATGTTATTCTAGAAGGGGGCAGAGGAGCTCGATAGATGCTCTTTCTGTGATGAAGGTAGGTACTTGAGGACCAGCAAACAAGGGAGATAAATCCCGAGAAAGCATCTAATATATTTCCCCATCGGACCGCGACTACAACGACTTTATGCAACGAAGAAAACTGCTGAGAGTATGCGGTGGCACCATGAGCACAAGCGGCCTCCTGGGGTCATGGCACACCCATCTGATAGTGAGGCGTGGAAACATCTAGACGTTTCCTATCCTTCATTTGCCGCCGAACCTCGTAATGTGAGGCTAGGGTTGTGCGCTGATGGTTTCTCTCCGTTTGGTCATTATGGTCAAACATATTCATGCTGGCCAGTGATTATTACCCCTTATAATTTGCCCCCATGGATGTGCAAGAAAAGACAGTTCAAGTTCATTGCTCTCCTCATTCCCGGTCCGAAGAATCCAAAAGGAAACATCGACATATATATGCAATCTCTTATTGAAGAACTGAAGCAACTTTGGAATGAAGGAACACCAACATATGACGTCTCCCTGAGGCAGAATTTCGTAATGAAGGCTGCAATTCTATGGACTGTGAGTGACTTCCCCGCGTATGGCATGCTTTCTGGCTGGACGACTGCCGGAAGGTTAGCATGCCCGTACTGTATGGAACACACAAAAGCATTCAGGCTAGCCCATGGGAAGAAGCAATCGTGGTTTGACTATCATCGTCAATTTCTCCCACCAGATCATAAATTCCGGCGTAACAAATCTGCTTTTTACAAAAACAGGGAGGACCATTCTGAACCTCCTCCTATGCTGACCGGTGAGCAGCTTTGGAGTCGTGTCTCTTCCCTCCCGACGGCAACAGATCACAAGGGAAAAGTGGATGGGTACGGACAGTCACACAACTGGACTAGACGTAGCATATTTTGGGAACTACTTTACTGGAGCAAGTTGTTAATACGCCACAACCTTGATGTTATGCACATTGAGAAAAATGTGTTTGAGCAAATCATTAACACGGTGTTGAATGTGAAGGATAAAACAAAAGATGACATCAGCGCGAGAGAGGACATGCGTACCCATTGTAAACGTAAGAGACTTAATGTTCAGGTTGTTGCCGATGGCGACGGACGCCGGCGAGAAGTTATGCCACCAGCTCCATATGTTTTGAACAGGGATTACAAAAAGGTGGTGTGTGACTGGATCCGTAAGGTGAAATTCGCAGATGGTTACGCCTCGAACTTGAGTAGGTGTATGGACATGAGGAATGCTTCACTGCATAACATGAAAAGCCATGATTGTCATGTTTGTATGCATCGATTGTTGCCTCTGGCTTTCAGAGATCTCTTACCCACCAATGTCTGGAATGTGCTAACTGAGCTAAGCCAATTTTTTCGAGATTTGTGTTCGTCGAAGTTGCATGCCGATGACGTAATTCATTTGGAGAATAACATTGCAGAAATTTTGTGCAAGTTGGAACGAGTTTTCCCCCCATCTTTCTTCAACGTAATGGAGCATCTACCTGTCCACTTGCCTACGGAACTAAAACTTGGTGGGCCGGTTCAATATCGATGGATGTATGACAACGAAAGGTATGACAAAGCTCACAGAAATCGTGTCATCGGAATGAAGGTACAGAAATAACGTTTGGGTGGGTTGTGTTACAGGTTTCTTCATCACTTGAAGGGGAAAGTAGGCAACAAAGCACGTGTTGAGCCTTCAATTTGCTATGCATACTTGATGGAAGAGATAACGAACTTCATTACAAACTACTTGGACGACAGTGTTGACGTCAGGGCCAATGATTTGCCGAGAAATGTGATGAACATTGAGAAAGACAAATTAGATGCCAACCTCCCGGACATTTTCTCCCGTAACGTTGGATATGCCCCGAATGAGGGGAGCGTGCGCTTCTTGGATCATTTGGATCATCGGTTGGCGCATGCATATGTCTTATCCAATTGTGGGTTGTTAGGAGAATATGAACGGTAAGTTTATGTACTCCTTAGGCAGGGAAATGGTATATACCTTGAACATGACCAAATGATTTTGTGCGTTTGTTGTGTAGGATGTTCCAGCAGGAGATGATCCACCAAAACCCTCGAGTTCGGGTCGAGAATGTGTGGGGAAATTATGAAGAAAAATTTCCGGAATGGTTCAAAGCGAACGTACGTTTTGGCACAATGTGATTTGCTTACGGGGGTTTACGTATTTGTATTCTTTTGCGATACTGATAACATCTTCGCCAAATTTTTGGCTACGACGTCCATGCAGGTGTTGCAATCCAACGTTGACGACGACATCCTCAAAGCACTTGCCTATGGCCCTAAAAGGCATGTTCGTCGTTGGGATCATTACTACGTCAATGGCTTCAACTTCCACACATACGAAAATGGGAAAAACAAGGCCACAATGAACTATGGTGTTTGCGTCAAAGGAACGGATGGAAGGGAATATTATGGAGTGCTACAAGATGTCATCGAGTTGCACTATGTTGGGGATATTCGTTCCTATAAGACAATATTGTTTAAGTGTGAGTGGTATGACTGCATTAACGGTGTTGATGTGCACGACACGTACAAATTGGTTGATGTGAATCACACAAAGAGATATCCCAAGTACGATCCATTTGTCCTTGCCAGTCAGGTCACCCAAGTTTGCTTCGTGTCTTATCCTATGAAGGACAACACTAAAAAGGATTGGTGGCCAGTGGTCAGAATGAAAGCGAGACCTATAATTGATACCCCCGAAGAGGATGCACCATTCCAAGTGGATGATTTAGCCAACCCGCCTAATGTAGCAGATGTTGATGTGCACGAAGATGTTGGCATCGAAGAAAAAGCGGAGAATAAAACGGATGACACTGA